>CM072667.1:37820603-37990603 GCA_036884735.1 Huso huso
GGGGAGAATGCATCGGAGAAAGTTTCTGAAATGAGCAAGTTGGCAATGGAGATGAGTGAGAATGTGAATGATAATGAGGGATTTAAGACTCCAGGAAAGGAAAAAAAATCCAAAAAGGAAAAATATGGAGGTAGTAGAAACAAGAGGAAAAAAAACAACCTCCCAAAAAGGAGGGGCAAAAAAAACTTTACAGACCAAGAGCGCTGGTGTTTAAAGAATTGTTTGATTAGAGTTCGTAGTAAGCTTAATCAAAAATAAAAATGTTAAGAAACTCAGTTATTTTTTTGTACTCTGAGCTTTCTTTCTATCCCAATGACGACTTTTCTGTTAGGGACTATTAATATAAATGGTTGTAGAGACAGTCTTAAGAGGGCTTCTGTTTTTGAATATTTGAACCAGAAAAAACTGGATGTCCTTTTTTTTTTTTTTTTACAAGAAACTTGTTGTGATTTCAAAACCCAATCAGAGTGGGAAAAGGAATGGAAAGGGGAAATAGTTTTTAGTCATGGATCTAATATGAGTGCTGGGGTGGCAGTTTTGTTTAAGGAAAATTTTAAACCTCAATGGACTTCACTGAACTGGTAAAAGGTTGGATGCTTAAAATAAAAGCTGTAGTAGAACGACAATCCTTTGTATTTATTAGTATTTATGCCCCCAATGATGGAAAAGAGAGGTTGGAATTTTTCAAAATTCTGAACCAGGTTTTAGAAAAATGCACTTCTGATGAGGTTTTGTTTTTAGCAGGGGATTTTAATTGTACTGCTAATTGTAAAAAGGACAGAAATCATCCTGAGCCACACCTTAAGTCTGCAAGAGAATTATCAGTTTGTAACAGGGGAGATCTGGACTGACTATTTGGCACATCCGTATTACTGCAGGTGGAGGGCAGCAGTCTCATGGGATCCGCCTGTCGATCATGGCGATGGCACGGAGAGGTGGGGAAGAGGGTGTGTGTGCTTTCCCTCTCTCTGAGTGGCTGAGGGGCAGACCTTGGGAGACTGCTCGGCCCATAAGATCTGGCTTGGTTGTGCACTCGGGTGGCCGTGTTTGGGAAACACACAGTGACACTGACAAAAGACGTCAGTTTTAAAACAAAACGAAGCAAACCTGGCTGGGGAAAACAGCCGGCCTTAAAATAATTTAAAGAGGAAATAAATAACAGAAATCATCACGTACCCGAGGGGACGTGCTTTAGTTGTACGGGGAACTCCGGCCATCCCAGTGTATAGGTAACTGAGCGTAGGACGGAGGCTCGTTCTGACCGGCTTAGCGGCAGTGGGGGCACTGCGTAAGCAGCACTTTTGTTTGTAGTTTTATTACTGTGTTTTATTTTCCCTTTTTCTTTCGCCTTTGGTTTTCATTATTATTTACGAGCATTGGTAAACACCGTGGTTCTGGTTACTGTTGTCAGTATCCAGGCCACGGACAACAGCGCCGTCTACTGTACCAAATAAATCAGTGTGTCTGAGCGGCGTTACAAATAAAGTAATGTCTCCTTGTGTCAGTGAATTGCCCACCACCCTTCCACAGTTATATTAGAAAAGATTGATTTAATTGATGTGTGGAAAAATGTGCATCCTAATAAAAAGACAATATACTTGGGTTAAGTACAGTAAGAGTAACATCTCAATGGCTAGATTAGATCGAATTTATGTTTTCAAAGAGCATTTCAATTTGATAAAACAATGTAGCATTTCTCCTACTACCTTTTCTGATCACAACCTTGTATTCTTTTCTGTTTTATTGCCTACTGTTAAACGCAGTCGTTTCTATTGGAAATTCAATACTAATCTATTAAATGATTTGCATTTTATTAAATGTTTTAATTTCTTTTGGAAAAAATGGAGGGATGATAAAGGTTCCTTTTCGAATCTTAGACAATGGTGGGACAGGTAAAGTTCAAATAAAAACATTCTGTCAACAGTACAATGAAAACGTTACAAAGAGGGTAAGTGAGTCTCTGCAAGAGCTGGAGCGGGAGGTCTTAGAACTCCAGAGAGCGCTCGACTCCAAACAAAATGATAATCTAATTGAAAAATTAAAGTATAAAAGGAAATTAATTGCAAATCTTTTGGATATAAAAGTAAAAGGAGCACTGGTAAGATCTAGGGTGCAGGGACTGACGAAGATGGACGCAGCCTGAGGAGGTACAGGGTTTCCTAGAAGACTGGACTCGAAGGTTTTAAATATTTGGGAATTTTTATGGACAATGAGAAAATGGAACAGCGAAATTGGGAGGGAGTTTTGGAAAATATAAAAGGACGTTTGCAGAGGTGGAGGTGGCTGCTTCCTCAAATGTCTTTCAGAGGCAGAGTTTTAGTGGTAAATAATTTAGTCGCCTCCAGTCTTTGGCATAAGTTAATTTGTGTAGAGCCTCCAAAAAGGTTGTTTAAACAGATCCAATCCCTGCTTTTGGAGTTTTTTTGGAATGGATATTCCTGGTTGAGGCAGGGTGTGCTGCATTTGCCATTGGATGAAGGTGGGCAAGGATTAATTAATATTGAGTGTAGGACAGCTGCTTTCAGACTGCAAACGTTGCAAAAATTGTTTTTTTCACTGGTAGAGTTGCCTTGGAGAGGACTGGCGTTGTCTTTCTTTCGTCAGGTTGGAGGGCTTGGTTTTGATTTTAATTTGTTATTTATGGGTGTTGGTCCAATTAATTTGACGTGTCTTCCTCTGTTTTACAAGAGTGTGCTGAGGGCTTGGAGTGTACTAAAGGCCGAGTATGAGTTTTCTTTAGACCCCTTTTGGGTTCTACAACAGCCTTTGGTGTTAAATCCACAATTTAGTTTTATTTATAAGTTCAAATCGGTTAATGATTCCCTTATTAGGGCTAAAGTTGTGAAGATCTATGATCTAATAGACACAGAAAAATGTGCTTGGAAGGACCCAGAATGTTTAGCCAATGCTCTGGCCATGCGGTCTGTGTGTGTGGCAGGTGTTTACCTGTCACAGTTAAATGAAGCTCTGTCCCCAGAGTGGCAAGAGGCATTGGAGAGTGTTTTTAGTGAGCATCAAATCCCTCAGCAGACTCTGTTTCCTTCTTTGCTAATCTCTTCTGCAATTAGTAATTTTGAAGAAGAGAGTGGCAAGATTTTAAAAGTGAAGGACTTGTGTAAACGCCAATTTTCCCTATTGGAGGGAAAAAAAGCATATAAAATGTGTGTGAAAGTAAAGTTTCAAGATGTGCTTAAAGTTCTACCGGACACACATTGGAGGGAGCGGCTGGGAGCTGGAGAGGAGGACAAGCCAACCTGGAGAACTTTATATCAACCCCCCCTTTGTAAAAGATCTGGTGACTTACAATGGAGACTCTTGCATACTATTTTGGCTGTTAATGCTTTTGTAACAATAATAAATCCGGAGGTGAATGACAAGTGCCCTTTCTGCAGTAAAAGAGAGACTGTATTTCACTGCTACATGGAATGTCAAAGATTGGATCCATTGTTTGATTTTTTTAAACAACCTCTTTTTAAAGCTGGATTTGGAGTTCACGAAGACTATTTTTATCTTTGGGGTCAGATATGCAAAGAGTAAAAAGTTTGTATTTCAGTTGGCTAATTTTATGTTAGGCCAAGCTAAATTGGCCATTTTAAAAAGTAGAAATTGATAAAACAGTCAAGATTTGGTTAAAGTGTTTCGAAAGCTAGTAGGGGAACGTATAGGTGTTGAATTCAGTTTTTATAAAATGATGCACGACTTACTGAAATTTGAAATTATATGGTGTTTTAATGGAGTACTCTGTGAGGTGGATGAAGAGTCTGACGAACTTGTTTTAAATGTATAAATTATTTTTTGTAGAATTTATTGTAATATAAAAATGTATAGTCTGTTGTAAATAAATGTTATTTAAAAAGTATCTCTATCTATCTATCATGTGTTTTCCTTCAGCAATGTAACTAAGCATTAAGAATGCAGGTAAATATGTGACATGAGGTAATATTGTGTATGCTGTGCAGTGAACCTCTGTGTAAAGCTGGGGACTGAAATAGTTGTAATGAGGTACAAACATAAATGTTCATAGTAACCAGGGTTAGATCTTAACCAAGCATAGTTATTGTGGAGGTTCAGTTCAGTAGACATTTGATTGTAAACCTTTAAATTGCTTCTCCAGACATATAGAAACCCTCCAATGCTGCTGACCAACCACTGGGGACCTGAATATTTGAGATGGGGTGATTAATCAGGCGCAAAGGTTGCATTCTGTACTTTATCTTTAGTGTGAAGTATAGTGTAGTGTTTTTGATATTTTACATGTGTAAAATATTCCAGGGTTGCAGACAATTATAATTTTCTGCTGCATTTATTTTTCATTTTTCAGATTTAAGCTGTAAAATGTGATTCTCAATTTTGCTTACCAGCCTAAGAAGTGTTATTTGTCTCCCGCTTAATGATTTTTAAGCTGCTGTTGTGGTGGTGGTGGTGGTTGTTGTTGTTGCTGCTGCTGCTGCATACATTTCATGCTTTTTTTTTCTTTTGAAGCCAAAAGGGTTTATATACAAGAATTCCTTGCACTTGGTCCCCCAGTGTAACACCCATTGTTTCACACTAGGGAATACGGTTATAACAGTATAGAACAAAGGATGTGATTCATTTTGTGTTTCTATTGTCCTCTCTGTTCTGTGCTGCTGGAGCATTTGAAAAGCTTCCCAATTTATATTTTTTAGTGAACCTGATCATTAAATCCGTTTTTTGATTTGGTCTAAAGCAGCTGTCATTTTGTGGTAAACATTAGTAATAATCAAACAAACTGCATGTTTGTAAGTGTCAATGCACGTGCTATATATGTTGCATAGCTTTCTTGTTTTTCTCCCCTGTTTTGTGATAACAGAATTGCATTGCCATCTGACCCTCTTCTGGGGGCTGGATATACCATGGTGAGGATAACAGCAGGGAGACATCATGGCTCAGCATGATTGTCAGGACAGATAACTTGAATGTATGAGAGGGTCTGAGGAACATGTGCTAACTGAATGTAAAGTTGTTGGAAAAGTTCCATAGTGTTTTCAAAGATACACTGGGTATCTGAAAGGCCTTTTAATGTGTTGCATAATGGTTGACTTGAGGAGAAATGCAATTGGACATTCCAAATTGGGGGAAAATAAATAAAAATAATTGTTCATTAAAAAAATAGATAGATAGATAGATAGGTTCTTGAAATGTATTTGTTTACGACTGTAAGTCGCACTGGATAAGGGCGTCTGCTAAGAAATAAATAATAATAATAAATAGATAGATTTCTTCCTTGGGCAGGCACCGAAATAATTTGCACAAATGGTAAATTCAGATTAAATACATTCATTTTGCAAGAAGCATCTTCTAAATGTGGCCGAGACCATGTAGAAAATTCGTAGTATCAGGAAATTCTTTTAATCCGAGTTTGTTTTTAATGAGAATTGACTGAAGATGATTTTAAATTGTGTGGGAATGCTTTTAGATGCATCATGTTCAGGTCTGGATGATACTAGAGCACAAGCCACACTGTAGCATTATTCTTGTGCTGCTGTCCGAAGCCCTGTGGAACTGTAATGCTGACACAAACCATAGCATTAATGGTTACAGGACGAATTAACACAGTACTAAAACATTTGTAAGTTGGTCCCTCTCAACAACTACATTCACAAGTGAGTGTTTTTGCATGTTGTACCTGCTGGAACCCTGTTTTTATTTAACTTTGTATGCAGTACGCTATTAAAACTTAACAATGAATGACCCCCAATACAGAAATAAAATGTGCATGTTTTTTTTGTTTGCAGGGCATAAAGAACAAGCTGTTCAATGGTACAAGAAAGGCATTGCAGAACTGGAGAAGGGAATTGCTGTACAAGTTACTGGACAAGGTAAACAAAAAAGTGTTTAGAATAAAGTATTTTTATGTTTCAATATTGTAAAAACTAGGAGCCAGTAACTAGCCTGATTGATTCATGTACACTGTAAAACATTTATTTTTAAACAAACACAGTAATGTGTTACATTAGGGAATACACAGAAACGTATTCCTTAATTTGAAACGATATGCTTTCATTTTACAATTTTATGGTGTTAGATATTTTGAAAATCACCTCTTCCAAATAATCTATTGAACTATACAAGTGGTTCATTCGCCTGTTGATCCTGATCATGCAGTTTTTCATGGTGCTGACACCTGCAATGTCTTATGTCTTGGAAAGTGGTATGTACAGTTTTATGAAGGTGCTTTGCTTGCATGCTTGCTTGCTTTAGTCTTCTGTAGATTTTTGACCACCCTAATTGTATTTTGTTCATTTAATATTTTAGTTTTGCGCTGATCAGAATAATGTTTAATTGCTCATTCTCGGTGAGTTAACTTTAATTCTCATTACACTGTCTGCCCCCTCAGGTGAGCAGTACGAACGAGCTAGAAGGCTGCAAGCTAAGATGACCACCAATTTGATAATGGCAAAGGATCGTTTAGAACTTCTAGGTGAGCAGCCCTTGTACTGATTGCTGGTTTCTTTATTTAAAAGAGTGTGTTCCCCCTCCATTTTTATTATCATGATTAAGGTCAATATGATTGGTCTGAATACTGTTGCTGCAGTATTGTGTTTTCTATACCCCAGTATCCCTCTGTTTCAACTAGCTTTCCATTTACAGATAAATTTGCTGCTGCTATGGAATTGTAACTGCCCATTGTCTTTGATTTCCTTGTTCCAAAAGGTCATGTGAGGATGACTTTTTCAACTTTAGAGCCAACAGCATTCTTTAGCAGCTGTGAACGTAGCTGAAAGTTACAGCTATATGGAGACTTTTTTTTTAAATCGGTATTGCAGCAACAGAATTTGAAACCACTCAAACCAAAAAAAAAAAGGTTAGAGAAAGTGGATATAAATTGTAGAATAAACTGTACCTGAAAAGTTGTTACATACAATATATACGAAACAAATGTTCTTCCTAGTTATTGAAGATGAAATAAAACTAGTTATAGAATTCTGCTCTTTTTGATTTCACTGTAATGTTGGAAAAAAGATTTAAAAAAAATAATCACCTTTCAGTTTTCTACAGGAATAAATTGTGGTGTGAGCAGAACATTCTATCTAAAACAGGTAATCGGGACAATCCACTGCAAAATGTATTTTGTACATGCAGTTGATTTGTTCTGTACATTTTCACTGATTCCATCCTGTTTTTCTTAATGTTTGGGATTTGTGCATGTTCATCATTAACCCTTTCTGACTTCGGAATGGCACGTTTTTAGTCACTGCACCAGTCAGAGATGAATAAAAAAAATGATCTTTTGTTGTTGTTCAAATTTATTATTATTTATTTCTTAACCGATGCCTTTATCCAGGGCAATTTACAATTGTTTCAAGATATCACATTATTTTTTACATAATTACCCATTTATACAGTTGGGTTTTTACTGGAGCAATCTAGGTAAAGTACCTTGCTCAAGGGTACAGCAGCAGTGTCCCCCACCTGGGATTGATCCCACGATCCTCCGGTCAAGAGTCCAGGGCCCTAACCACTACTCCACACTGCTGCCAACATATGAATTTAGCATTCATATGTTGATAATCTTCATGTACTACTGTAAAAGCAAATCAACAGTAGTCATCACTATGTCTCTCTGCACACTTCTGATACCGTAATAATCTGAATGGCCAAAGCATGAAATCTTCTCATGTTCACAAGGTCCTCCGTCCCTCTTTCTTTAGTAGATTGTATTTATTTATGTTCCATGGTAAAATACAGTAAACCATGTCTCATCTGAAGATTATTTAAACTCAGGGTTCTGAACCAATAGCAAGCTGAGCACACTTTCTTTCTCTCGCACGAATATATAAATGGATGAGGAACAGTATTTCAATAAGAGCATATTATGATTGATAGAACCCAAGCCTATTGTTTTCATATGAAAACTATTTAGTAAATCCCTTTGCAAGACAACTTCACAGCGGAGTAGGATGTTAAAAATAGGCTGAAGCTTGTAAAATATTGCCCATGTCCCCTGGGAGTTCTGTCTCAGTTTACATTGAAAATGTGTGATTTTAACTTGCTCTTCCATTTCCAGTGTGATCAACCTTTTAAGTTGAAATAATTATGAAATGCTGTCCTAGTCTGATTTCAGAGCTTACAGATATTTCAGGTAGGCCCTGTTTTATGAAGTTGTGGGCCTTTTAATATGAGCATAGAATCCAATACATTCTTTTCTTTGAAAGGAGATCTATATTTATTTCCCATATTGGCTCATAAATGGCTGATCTGTGGCCTGGTTACACCACCTTATCCTTACACCGTATGTTCCTGGTATGTGGTTTATTTCCTTATTTTTGTTGTGTGTGTGTGTTTTTTTTTTTTTTTTTTTTTTCTGTTGCGTAGCAAAGCTGCGACCAGATTCTGGTGTTTCTGAGCCTCAGAGTGACATCTATAAAGAGTATAAACCAGCCCTACTGTAATGGACACCTCCATTCAGGTGGGTGCTGGAGGACTCAGAACATATAGCCATTTTGGGGATCTCATCAAGCAATGTATAGTTTGTTTGTTTGTTCCTTTTGTCTACTTTTACCTTACAAACCAAAAAAACAGGTTCTGGTGTACCTAGTGCAGTCTGTTAGTGCAGAAACCTTTCACATCACAATAAAACTGACACACTATTGCTATAGTAATAACAGGGCTTCTAGATTTTTGGTTTTTAATTTCCATCACTCTCCCTCCCTTTTAAACTTAAATGAAAAGTTGTTAAGCCTTAACTGAATACCAGATTGTTTAAATAAGGATTTGCGTCTATATATAAACGAGGGAGTGTGTGTAATACCAGCCCAGCATACATAACAGCCCTGTTCACACTTGTATCGCAACGATACCGGTAAAGTTTGTTTCGGTTTAGAATATACTGATACGATACCACTTTCTGTCTTTTCACTTTTCAACACCACTAGAAGATCAATACTGTTGTGATATATCTGTCCACATTTAAGATGTTTTTTATCGATACACCTACATCAGAGATATTCTATTACACCAAGATACTCAACTCCACTGATTCTGTGTGGGGACCTCCGTCATGCTGCATGCAAAGGGTTGTGGGATATAGAGAGCTTGGGAGAATTTTTCTATGGAGTCAATGGAGCAGTGTCTGATTTGAGCTGCTTTAATCTTATTTTATCGACGCTTAAAAATATAATAAACTTGTGTTGTCTATTTTACTCTTGCCCAGGGTGTCTTGATGAAAAACGTAACCCGTGGTAATGATGACATACCGTAATCTGTACAAAAAATTCACTTTTCTGAACACAGTACCAGAGATGGCACGTGCAGAAAACAGAGACGCAGTACAGAGTATAAAACTTGGCTTTATTGGTATTCACCGTCAGTTTTTATGTTTTTAGTTTAACCATTCAAATTTCACTTTGATCGTTTTACTATTGTAAATATAAAAAAAAGGATAAATGAATAAAACAAGCATGACGGAAGTAAAGGTGTTGAGAAGCATGGTAATATAGAATATCTTTGTAAGTGTGCACATGCCTCGGACTCTTCCATTCCGTTGTCATACCGATCCACCTGTCCACACTTGAACTGTTCCGAGTCATATCACACTGATACTGGTAGTGTGAGCAGACGTTGCAATACTGTTCCTCAACGATACCGGTGTAAAAATGCAAGTGTGCACGGGGTTAATGTATGCCTGTCCATACATGTTCTAAAATGCTAAATCTATAGTGCAAGTGCAATGTGTGTGTGGAGTTTTAAATACTTTGTCAATGTACTGTACCTATAGATCGATTTGGTCTACTCCACAATGATCAATAGAACTTGCTGACTAGGCATGTTGTGTCCTATTTGTTTATTAATCTTCAAGGCTTTTTGTTCAAGCCCCTGATCATATGCTGAATGGAATGGTTAGAGAAGATTATTATAAAATGGTGTGAATTTTCATGTTGAAGGGTATACATAGTAATATACTTAGATACTGATTTTTTTTTTTTTTTTTTTTTTTTTTTTACCTTCTATACATTGCATCATGAAAACAAATCTGAAAGTGTTATTTCCTTCATAGAAAGTGGAGCTGTTCCCAAAAAGAAGGATCCTTTAACCCACTCCAGCCACTCACTCCCACGATCAAAAAATGTACTAAAAAATACATCTGCAGGACTTCCTAGTCATCATCGCTCGCCCAGCTACAGTGGCCCATCCTCAAACACTTCCAGGTCACCAGCACAGCCTTCCAGTGCTAGCAAGGTAATCTTCATCCCTTTTGCTTTTTATTTGTTGATTGCCCAGGTTTTATTTTCAATATTTTACTTGGTTCAAACTTTTTTTTTTTATTAATATGTCTTTCCAAAAAGCATACATAATTGTTGGATGCTCTATATTTGTCAGAAGTAGAGGTGTGACGATACACTAAGCTCACGATACAATACGTATCGCAATACATGTAACCCCACCCCACCCAAAATATAAAAACACCACTGTAAAAAAAAAAAAAAAAAAAGATACTGACAAGCTGTGAAAATGTGAAATGGTAAACAGTACCACTTTGAAAAGTGCCTTTTTATGACTTCTGTCTGGACACTTCTTTTCTCTCACACTTGATAACAATGCTCATTACGCGTTCTTATTCTGCAACTTTTCCACATAATGCCTGTTGATGCAGAATCCAGTGTAAGAACATTGTTACTTCTGCATTTCTTTCTTTATTTTGTCCAGCACTCTGCTACTAGCCAATTCACTCTTTTGCTCCGTCATATATGGTGCCCCCTCTGTTGTAATCCCACCACTTAGTTTCTTCCAAGGTAATTCTGCACTTTCCATGGCTTCTTGAAGTTAAAGTCCTTTCCTTGCTTTGAGACTCCATAGCTTCTTTAATTCCCAGTAAACTCAAAATACCTTGCTTTGTGCAGCGTATCATAGTGACGTTGTATGGTATAATGTTTCATAACTGCAACCTTGCACTGCAAGTCAGACATGTTGCCTTGTCGTCAACATTATTCAGTGAAAAGATAATCTGGCTAATGATTTAGCAGTCTTCTGTGTTCTGCCTCCACCTTTGGCTTCCATGACCTCTCCAAATTACTTTTTTGCTACTGATTTTAAATCAATATGATGAAACAAACCAAACTTTTTATTTATTTATTTATTTATTTATTTATTTATTTATTTTAAGGGCCCCGTAGCAAAAACAGTCAACAGACCAAACAACAAACCTCCAACTCCAACGACTGTTCCTCGTAGAAAGAAGGATTTGAAGAACTTAAAGAATGTGGATAGCAAGCTAGCCAACCTGATCCTCAATGAAATCGTGGATAGGTGAGTACTGTTGCCATTAGATACATGATGGGCACGGGTGTACTCTTCTCATATTTTGGATCTGCATAACAAAACAGCTACTAAACCCAAGAGAATGCCTGCACCCTGTAGGGCTAGGCTGATTATTGCCTTCAGGTTGAGTGATACAATCCTTCCACAGTGCTCTGCTAGGCATCAGTGTAGCAGAAGGGTTTCCTTTTTTACCTATTTTATTTTATTTTATTTATTTATTTATTTATTTATTTATTTAGTTTGTTTACAATCTGTCGAGCTGTGAGTGAGACAGGTTCACTGCTAATGCTTTCTGTTTCTTGTAGTGGAGCATCTGTCAGATTTGATGACGTTGCAGGACAGGACCTTGCCAAGCAGGCACTTCAGGAAATTGTGATACTTCCTGCTCTTAGACCAGAAGTAAGTACTGCTACAGTTCACTGGCAGCAGAGATATTCAGTTTAGAGCAGGGCTTCCCAACCCTGGTCCTGCAGACCCCATGTGTCTTCTGGTTTTTATTCCAACTGAGCTCTCAATTAATTAACTAGACCATCTAGACCCTTAATTGAACTAATAATTTGCTTAATTAGACCTTTTTAATTGTTCTCAGCTCATAAGTTGTTGCAGAGTTCAAGTTACTTATAAAATGTTATACCTAACTTGAAATCTCCTAACTAAGAGCTGAAAACCAAGTAAAAAGGTCAAATTAAGCAAATTATTCGTTCAATTAAGGGTTTACTTAGGTAAATTGAGAGCTCAGTTGGAATGAAAACCAGAAGACAAATGAGGTCTCCAGTACCAGGGTAGGGAAGCCATGGGTCAGAGCAGGGTGTCCAATCCTGGTCCTAGAGGGCGGTGTCCCTCCTGGTTTTGTTCCAACTGTACCCTAAATTAATTAATTGGGCCAATTCAGCTTCTAAAGCACTTAATTGACTCAATTAAGTAATTTAGGGTACAGTTGTAAACAAAACCAGGAGGGACACTGCCCTCCAGGACCAGGATTGGACACCCCTGGTTTAAACATATATATATATTTTTTTTTTTGTACTTTACCAACTAAAGGGGTAATCGTAAATATTGGTTAGAAGGAGCGCCATTTTAATGAAATATAGATTTTTATGGCTAGCTATGTAACATTAAGGTGTTGGTACATAATGGTCAGTGAAACATATTCCTGTAGAATGTAATCTGGTTGAAACTCTGCTAATGGGAGAATCAGTTTTATTGTTTGTTTTTTTTTTTTTTTGCTCAGTTGTTTACAGGCCTCCGGGCTCCTGCTCGTGGATTACTGCTCTTCGGTCCTCCAGGAAACGGAAAAACCATGCTGGTAAGGACTGTGTGGTAGGAGTATTTCAATTACACTTCATTGCACTCCTATATTTGGGTGTTGATAATTCATAGGAAAGCATCTTTCTACTGACTGGTGCACACAGTACCTCCTTTTATATTTATGCCAAATTCTTGTATTTTATAATGAACAGTTATTATAAAAAAAATTGGACATATTCTGTTCTCAGTTTTTTATTATACTTTATGAAATTAAATAAATACGTTTGTTTTGTCTTATCTGTGGCACAAGTACTGCACCATTGCACTTGGCCAACATTTTAAACCTGGAGAATGAAACCCAGTGATCTGTAGGACAACGCTGCTTTGAAATCAGCAGGGCTGCTCTCGTAGGTTGGTGGTTCAGTGCACTTTTATTAGATGCAAGGAGATCTCTTGCAGTGTCACTGTTCTGTATTACATCTGCCCTACAAAGCAAGGTAGCCCCAAGGTTTTATTGTCCTGTTGAGCAAGCAAACGGGACAGTTAACATTACACTGCCGGGGTCCTATTTCCTTATACAACATGGAGATCCAGAGAAATGTTGTTCCTGCCAAGCTGACACTGATGAATAAGGAGATGGTGACTTTGGATATCCCCAGTACTTCTATTTTCTTTTGTAAGCAGTCCTGTAGGTCTTTTTCAGTTCATCAGGAAGTTTTGTGCAGATATTCTACTGCTTTAACACCTCACCCCTTTTACAAATAAACATTGCTTTACATCATAACATGATCGGAAGCTATTGCTTTGTAAAGATATTGGTGGTTTGGGTTTGAAACAACTTTTTCATTGGGTATGTGGGGTTGATTTAACTGTGGGGTGGTTGTGTACCCCCCAAATGAAATGATGTGTAACCAAGTTGAAGAACAATACGCCTAATTAACACTAATCTCAATTTAATAACGTTTTACTAAATCTGTGTTACAGGGAATGTAAATGTAAAATTGTGTATTGCTTTAGATGATTTTTAAACATACATTTTGTTTTTATTTTTCAGGCCAAAGCTGTGGCCTTGGAATCCAATGCTACATTTTTTAATATAAGTGCTGCCAGCTTGACTTCCAAATATGTAAGTCATTTAGAAAGAAAACGGTGTAATCACATCCAACCACTCCAAGCTTGATGCTGGGACATTCCAAATTGGATTTAATAAACATTTGATATCATCTTGCTCTTAATTGTATTATTACGTGTACTGTGATTCTTGAAATGTATTTGTTTACGACTGTAAGTCACCCTGGACAAGGGCATCTGCTAAGAAATAAATAATAATAATAATAATAATAATAATAATAATAATAATAATAATAATAAGGTGGCTGCAATTTTTAGTAAGCATAATTTAATGTTCAAGTTCCTATATTACTCACTGTTGACTGTCTACTATTTCATGTTGTATGGGACTTATAAGATATGTGATTAACATGATCTGATTATTCATAGATACATACAGACGTGCTCAAATTTGTTGGTACCCCTCCACAAAAAACGAAGAATGCACAATTTTCTCTGAAATAACTTGAAACTGACAAAAGTAATTGGCATCCACCATTGTTTATTCCATATTTAATAGAAATCAGACTTTGCTTTTGATTTTTTATTCAACATAATATTGTAAATAATAAAACAAATGAAAATGGCATGGACAAAAATGATGGGACCACTAACCTAATATTTTGTTGCACAACCTTTAGAGGCAATCACTGCAATCAAACGTTTTCTGTAGCTCTCAATGAGACTTCTGCACCTGTTAACAAGTAGTTTGGCCCACTCTTCCTGAGCAAACTGCTTCAGCTGTCTCAGGTTTGATGGGTGCCTTCTCCAGACTGCAAGTTTCAGCTCTTTCCATAGATGTTCGATAGGATTCAGATCAGGACTCATAGAAGGCCACTTCAGAATAGTCCAATGTTTTGTTCTTATCCATTCTTGGGTGCTTTTAGCTGTGTGTTTTGGGTCATTATCCTGTTGGAGGACCCATGACCTGCGACTGAGACAGAGCTTTCTGACACTGGACAGTGCGTTTAGGCCCAGAATGCCTTGATAGTCTTGAGATTTCATTGTGCCCTGCACAGATTCAAAGCACCCTGTGCCAGGCGCAGCAAAGCAGCCCCAAAACATAACCGAGCCTCCTCCATGTTTCACTGTAGGTATGGTGTTCTTTTCTTTGAAAGCTTCATTTTTTTCGCCTGTGAACATAGAGCTGATGTGACTTGCCAAAAGCTCCAATTTTGACTCATCTGTCCAAAGGACATTCTCCCAGAAGGATTGTGGCTTGTCAATATGCATTTTAGCAAATTCCAGCCTGGCTTTTTATATGTTTTTCTTTCAAAAGTGGAGTCCTCCTGGGTCTTCTTCCATGGAGCCCACTTTTGCTCAAAAAGTGATGGATGGTGCGATCAGAAACTGACATACCTTCACCTTGAATTCAGCTTGTATCTCTTTGGCAGTTATCCTTGGTTCTTTTTTCTACCATTCGCACTATCCTTCTGTTCAATCTGGGGTCGATTTTCCTCTTGGCTGCTGCAGGAGGTTGGCTACAGTTCCATGGACCTTAAACTTCTTAATAATATTTGCAACTGTTGTCACAGGAACATCAAGCTGCTTGGAGATGGTCTTGTAGCCTTTACCTTTACCATGCTTGTCTATTATTTTCTTTCTGATCTCCTCAGACAACTCTCTCTTTTGCTTTCTCTGGTCCATGTTCAGTGTGGTGCACACAATGATACCAAACAGCACAGTAACTACTTTTCTCCATTTAAATAGGCTGAATGACTGATTACAAGATTGGAGACATGTGTGATACTAATTAAAGAAACTAATTAGTTTGAAATATCACTATAATCCAATTATTTATTATCTTTTCTAAGGGGTACCAACAAATGTGTCCAGGCCATTTTAGAATATCTTTGTAGAATAAGCAATAATTCATCTCTTTTCACAGCTTCTTTGCTTTATTCTATGACATACCAAAGGCATGCAAGTATACATGATAAAATAGCTTTTAATTTCATCACTTTTCAGGAGGAATGAAGCATTATTTCAATGAGCTGTAAGGGTACCAACAAATTTGAGCACGTCTGTACATTAGAAGAGTTTAGGGAGGAGATACTGTAATGTTAAAATCATTTTAGTAAAGTTAAATGTTAGCAAGTAAAGTATCTTTGTCCGGGAATATCAGAAGCAATAAGATTAAATTGGTATGACTGCTGTAATCTTTTGATTTTTTTTTTTGTTTGTTTTATTATGCTGACTTCTGATCTGTAATCTTGGTCTGCTTCAGGTGGGGGAAGGAGAAAAGCTAGTGAGAGCACTCTTTGCAGTAGCTAGGGAGCTTCAGCCCTCCATTATTTTCATCGGTAAGGCTTGTTTTGTCTGTTTTCCTCCTTTTTGTGCTGTAACATCCCCACTTGCTTTTTTTTCATAATTTTGGTGTTTGCTGTGTAATTTGATGATCCAAAAGTAAAAGATAACTGCCTGTATTTCATATAAATTTGTAATCCGGAAACTGCACATTGTCTTTGGCGGGTTTGTAAAAAACTAATAAACTAAAAAAAAAAAAAAAAAAAAAAAAAATTACAATGTTCATGTTAAAGGTGACTTCAATGTCCAATTGTAATTGTGCAATTCGTAATTATACCCTATAATTGATCGATTTGCAGTTCACTTACACATTTATTTGCCATTCGATCATTCTTTTTGTATTTTCAACCCCGTTTGTTTGAAAAAAAAAAAAAAGTTATATAGTAAGTTTCTGTACATTGGTTATTTAGTATAAATAGAGTAACATTTTAATGTGTGTAATTGTAATTATAATTGGAATTGCTGCTGCATAATTGTAACTAATTGTAACTGAACAAATAGCATTGTAATGGTAATTGCAATTTCTGCACAAACAATGCTTCTGTAATTTGTAATTCTAATTGACCCCTGTCTACCGTTATGGGAACAAATGAGGGGAAAAATACAAAAAGTGGCCACGTTTGCAAACTGTAAATGTCCAGAGCTTTCAATAAATACAAACAAAAAAAGTCGAGACTCGGATTAGTATAGTGGAATTCCCATTTAGAGATACAGTGCCCTCTAGAGGCCTTATAGAGCTTTGTTTGTGTTGCAAAACTGCAGCATCTGAAGCCTTTGAATACTCCAGCAACCAAACATACCAAGCAAAATAACTACATTTAAATAAAATAACCTGCTAGTACTTGTTTTTTTTTTATAGCATTATTTTGTACACTATATTGTATTGGAGGTTCGGAAGACATTAACTATATATTTTCTTTATACATGATTTAAAGTTTTATAGTGAATCCAGTTTCTGAAGAATTGTTATAGTTGTGGTCTTTTTTTTCCTTTCTTTCCTTCTTTCCACAGATGAAATCGATAGCCTTTTGTGTGAGAGAAGAGAAGGTGAACACGATGCAAGTCGACGATTAAAAACTGAATTTTTAATAGAATTCGATGGGGTAAGTAGCAGAAGAACTTTAAGAAAGCTTTAACAAAGTGGCAGCTTCATTGTAGCCAAAGGTAGGTAGATTTTATTTTTTTTATAATGAACAATACAATTTACATTAATGGCCAGGTAAATCTAAAAGTGTCCGGAACGCCTTTTTCTTGTAAAAAAAAATCATGTCTTGTAAATTCTCTTCTTTTTCTGGTGGGTTAGAGCTATTCTATCAGATGTTGTTCCCCTTATATTCAAATAAATATATAATATTGTATTATACGTAGCTGGCAGTGTTAACTGATTTTCTTTTATTGTATAATTGATTATTTTTTAGCAAAGGCACAACTTCTTAATAGATATACTCCTTTATTTATTTATTTATTTATTTATTTATTTATTTATTTATTTTTATACAGGTTCAATCTATTGGAGATGACAGAGTTTTGGTAATGGGAGCAACTAATAGACCTCAGGAACTGGATGAGGCTGTACTTAGGTACAGTATTTTATCATTGTATGACTGTCCGTGAGTTTTTCATGTACAAAAGGTCTTAAAGTCAGTTTCCAAAATGTAAGCACAATTTTTACTTAGTTTCAGGGTACAGTGTAAGGTAAAATTTGATTAAAAAAATTATCTAATTTTCATGTATCCTAAATATATTTTGAGGTGTTCAATGCAAATGATACTCTATCTTAAATGCTGTTTAATACATGCTTTTAAGCTATCTAAAAATGTGTTTCTCAGTGACCAATCGTCTTGCTTTAAAATCTAAATAAATATATCACATTGTTTTCTAGCTGTAGCTATACAGTTCTGTCTCCAGAGGGCACTATCTGACTGTTTTACTGATCACTGTGGTTCAAGTAACAAAATTACAGTGAAGGAAATTCAGCATAGTTATTTTTAAAAGAAAAGATGCAGTGCTTGTCATTTCAGAGCCCCAGTTTAATTAAACACATGTTTCCATAACTTTATTAGCAATTGCATGTTTTCTTTAACACATTTACAGCCATTCCAGGTTTTAATACAAGCTTGATTAGTCCGTTCTAGGTAACAAGCTTATGTGTGTCTTCTCAAACTCAACATAAAACCAGGAACTGAAAAAACTGCTATACAGTGGGAGTCTTATACCCATACTTTTTACAGCTGTACAAAGCACATGTTCAGTGTGGCTAATGTTGTGTTTTTTGTGGGTTGTTGTTTGTTTGTTTTTTTCAAATCTGTTAGTATATTTTCGGTTGTATCTTCATTGATGCATGACCCCGTGGTTAAAAGCCAAAACCTTCTTCTGTCTACTGATTTTTTTTCATTGTTGTGTAGTTATTCAATACAAGTAACTGCATTAGTCAAATTAATAAGGCAATTGAGTAAGTTGTTTTAAAACGGTCTTTCTTCCTGACAGTGTCAGGTTACTCTACCCGGATCATAGGTTTAGTAATCATTGTAACTTACAAAAATCATCAAGTTTTTGAGATCTGAGAATTTTAAAGTTTCAATATCAATATTTAAGTCAGCCGTAATATCTTTCTTTTCTTTGTAATTCCAATGTGAACCTCTACTAACTAACCTCCATTGGAAGTTCTTTGGTTGCACGGTGCATCCAGTCACAATCAAGAACTGTGGCTAAAAATATACCAAGCATCAAAAGAAACTTACTACTATTATAACACATTTATAACACGCTTGAGTGACTGACCTGAAGCATATGCACTTAATCACCTGATTAGTGAGTCAGTTGATTGGACACTGGATATGGAGTGATTTCAGCCTTCGTGCAATCGGCATGTTGGAGGCTGGACTAGAGCAGTGTACTGTGGCTTGTCGTCTTGGGTGCTCACAGCCAGCAATTTCAAACCTGGTGAGACGGTATAACCAGACACACTGTCAATGACAGGTAACGAACTGGGAGACCAAGAGTTGCAACACCTGCCCAAGATCGACAGATCATTTTGCAGCATCTTCATGATGTCAATTGTTAATCAGCACAATAAAAAGTCACTGCACCTGCTCTAAAACGTTTGTCATTTTTCGATCACATCTAGTGAATTTTATCCAAATATAAGTGATACGTTTCTTTTGATGCTCATATATAAGTGATACGTTTCTTTTGATGCTCATATAAAGTGATATGTTTCTTTTGATGCTCATTTATATATATATTTTGAGAGGTACTAAAAGTTTTGATGACAGAAGCTGTACTGTGATGCTTTTGTTGTCAGCTGAGACTGTGCTGTATTGTAAAAGCTTTTCTTGCTTTACACTCTGCATGTACAGTAAAAAAAAAAAATTAGTAATTCTAGAAAATATAACGTGTTGTTTTTTACAGGCGATTTGCAAAAAGGGTATATGTGGCTTTGCCAAGTGAAGAGGTAAGTTTGGACCTGTTATTTTTGTTAATTACACTGCCACAAGTATTTCTGTACAGTCCGGCTTTTATGAATTTTACCGTCATCCTTCATGACACTTAAGGCACAATATTTGCTAATTGGTGATTGGCTTTTCAGACTTGTTTCAGGCTTTTTGTCTGAGTACCTGAAATGTGGTTTTTGCCAAGTTACATACTTTATTACAGTCGACGCTGCTTTATCGGGACGCCTTGGAAGAAGTTTAAATATCCCGAATAATCGTCTGTCCCAATTAAACGAGAGGCAGTTGAGAGGACCTTAGTCACACTTTTTTGATTCATAATGAAAAGAAAAAGAATGAAATCACATCACATTATGATTAAAAGTTAAATACATAATTTATAATACGAGTCAATGTTTTTTTTATTTTTTTTTATCCCTGAACACAATCGCACCTGCGATGTTGACACGCCAACTTTCTTTGCAACAGCAGCCTGAGAAACCATAAGAGACTCCAGCTCCTTCAAGAGTTCAACATGGTTTACGCAATTTACGCAGGTCACAGCGTAATCACGTAATCACTGCAGTGTGCTACGCAAACCTGTCCTGCTCTGAAAAGCGATACCCTAATGAAACAAAGTGACGTCCCAATTCAGCGACATAAATAGTATTGGGAAGAACCGTCTCCCAGAGTTGTATCCCATTTAGCAGCAATCCCAATTAGGAGGCGCCGACTGTATTTGCCATGTTTTTGGAATAATAATAGTACACTGAAATAAATTACTAAACCTGTTCAACTGTTAAAAGCTTTGTTTTGTTTTCATGTTTTTTGTTTTTAGACACGGTTGAAGCTTATGAAAAACCTCCTTGGTAAACACGGAAACCCACTAAGCCAAAAGGAACTGGTACAATTAGCCAGGTAAGTCAACACTAGTATGATTCTTAGTTTGCATATGTTCATGAATTAAACCAACACTCATGTTCAGGTATTTTTAAATTAAATGTCCCTAGGATTACCTTTTACTATAGTGGATATGCTGTATGTACATAGACCAGAGGTTTTAGTAAATAATACTACATTAACACCAATTATATATTCTGGGATAACTTAATTAAACTTTGAGTCAAGTAAAAACTGGCCATGCTCATATTCTTGAGAATGGGGTGAACATTTCATCGTCTATATAAAACAAATTAAATATGTATCTAGTAAATATGTAGGTGCCCAGGCCTTCTTTGACCCATTATTGGTGTTCTGTAAAGGTTGCAATATTGACATGTCCTTTGTAGAAAATAACCATTTTATGCTTGTCTGAAACTCTTTTGTATAGCATTGAGCTTGAGATTTTAACATGTGAATTTAAAATCCTTTGTAGAATGACAGAAGGTTATTCAGGGAGTGACCTGACTGCATTAGCAAAAGATGCTGCTTTGGGTCCTATTAGAGGTAAGCAGGCATATTAATGTCAGGGTTGGGCTCAACTATTAGACAACGATGCATTCTGTATTAATGAACTCTTTTAAATGTATTGGTCTTATACTTAAATGGTAAATAGCTTTTTATGTATTTTGTCAACAGAACTCAAACCAGAACAAGTTAAGAGCATGTCTGCTAATGAGGTATGTGCTTTATGGTGTACTGCTGTATATATTAATCTGTTATTGAGTTTCATATGAACTATTGAGTTTCAGCTGTTCTATAATTGCAATGTCAATTGAGTGATCAATTAGTTATGCAGCAGTTAGCCATAATAGAAATAAGCCTTAATTTAGCAACAAATGTACTGGTGCTGCAATGTAACCGCTTCCCTTTCCTGGACAGGAGATTACTGGAATATAGATATTGGGCCACAAAATGTGTTAACAACTGTACTAGTTTTTAGTACTACATATGCTATTTTGAAATGTTCCTTTTTTGTATTTAGATGAGAAATATAAAGTTCTGTGATTTTGTGGAATCCCTGAAGAAAATAAAACACAGTGTCAGCCCGCAGACTTTGGATGCTTTTGTCCGATGGAATAAGGATTATGGAGACACCACAACGATCTGAAACTGCCCAGGTCTGGAGAAGCACGACAGACTTGCCAGGGATAAATGAGAGAGGGAGAAACTTTTCTGTCTGTCAGGTTTCCTAGAATCGGACATTCAAGGCTGCTGCTTCCGAATCTTGTGCACTTAATCCTGTGAAAAATTGAAATTTGCTTTAAAAATGGTGCATTAAAGACATTAATTAATGTACTGCTTAATCTGCCTTTTAAAGACTTGGATCAGAATATGGCTGATGAAACTGGTCTTTTATAGACAAAGAAGTTCTCCATAAAGAGGTAAACTTCCAAAATGTGTGACAGCAATGCCTTTACACCTCAAAATCCAGGGTTCTGCCTTTGAGCACTTCTATTACAGCTAAAATAAATAAAGGAAAACACAAGGTACGCTGTGACCCAGCATTACAAATTGTCATTTGTATATAGTGTAAACATTCCAGTAAGTTAGTATAGAATCTGCATGGCTATAGGAACACCTGTGCCTTAAGCTAAAACAGAGGGGTTTTTTTCCCCCCGTTTCTGACTTTAATCCGTAGATATTAAAAAGTTCATCCTTAGCTTTCAGGTCTTATTAGTTTGCTGTGCCAAACATATCAAGTGTCTTTGTATGTGTGTGGGATAGACAGGCAGGCAGATTGGCTGTTGCTGTTAATATTTAAGAATAAAAAGATTCAGGTTTTTTTGTAGTCCAACACACAAGATGCTAAATATCTGTATGTGAATATTTAATGCTGCTTTACTGCATTTCTTTTATGCTGTGGGCAAGTAATTGCCTGATGGACTCTTGTGTGATGAAGGTGATGGCAGTATGACAACTGCACTTCAGTCGGCATTCTAATTCTTATTGAAGGGTTACAGCAGCATTCAAAAACAGCATCATGTTGAAGAAGTTGAACTAATTTGCAGGAGGTGTCTCGAGTCTGAAGTATTGGTAACCTTGGACATCCAGACTCCTTAAATTGCATTTTGTTTCATTGTATTATGCAGCTGGTCTGTACTAATGAGCCTGTCATCCCACACATCAAAGATCTGATATAGTAATGCCGGCTTTTAAGTGGAACATTTATTTTTCAACCGCTTTCCTTTTTTTCTTTTTTTTTTTTTTTGAAACTTTAAAACTTGTGCATAGCCTTCTTACTCTGTGACAAAACTGTGCAGAATTGATGTGGTGAGGAGTCAGACCTTTTTAATTAATAAACCAGTGTATTATTTATTAATGCTGATGCATAACCTCCTTGTTTATTTACTTACGGCAATAATTCTTTGTGTAGAGCTATAATAAATACAAATTGTATGAGAATTATTATTGAAAGTCAGATCTATTTAATGATGTGACTTGTTTGTCCTCGCAAATGGCTGAGCCACTAATTGATTTGTACACTGTCAAATGGCTGGGCCACTAATTGGTTTGTTAGTCAATTCTTTAGTGAACAAAATAATTCTTAAAACATTGTACAATAAGAGTTCAATTAACTTGAAGAAATGTGATGCAGGTTTGACGTAGTCTTCTAATACATTTGTTGAAGCTCAAAATAAATTGCCTAATTATATATAGAAAAAGTATTTCTTTTTTTTTTTTCTGAACAACAATATGACTAATCAAGGAAAATGCAGCATGTTCTTTTTTTATCTTATTTGATTGCACTGTGATTTTTAACTCTTTCTTCCTATTGCGCAACTGACTCGAGGTTGCAATAAATCCTGATCATTTACAAGGATTATACCAATATGCTTTAAATGCTAAACTTTTTTTTTTTTTTTTTTTTTCCTATGGCACAAAGAGTTTTACATACAGCACAGTATTATACAGAATACATTTCTCTGTGAAAGAAATATAAATTATGCGATTGGGGAAGGGGAATATAAATCTCACTTAGTGGCCATATAATAAAAAAATTATCTTGGGTGTGGTTAATAATAAAGAATTCTTGTTAGTAAGGACTGGCTGGATTTGTTTTGTTTTTTAAGCAGGCTCAGTTTCACCTTGGGATCATTCTAGGCAGTCTGGGTACAGCTGGTACTATATCTTAATGTAATTATTATCGCCTGCCCATTTAAATAGAAATTAGATAACTAAATTAATCACTAAGCTAAAGCTCTTAATGCTTTCTTAGCACAGACTAACTGCAATGTTGTACCCAAGCAGCCGAAAGAACAAGTATTTGTATAATGTTAGAGCTCTCTTTTAAAATTGCTTTAAAACCAAGTTTATTGTCTCAGTCTACAGTTTCTATTGGGCAACAGGGTTGTAGCCCAAAATGAAAATTTTTTTTTTTTTAAATCTACACCGTACTGTTATTAAATAAGTTTGCATGTCATAGATCATGATTACCTAATGTATTTTCCCTACTGAGCTACTAAAAAGGATATTTTGAAAACTGCTGATTTTCAGTTGAACTATACATTGTCATTGAGCTGCCATTCAATATGCTGTAGATATTACATACATTAGGAATAGAATTGAAATCTTACTGCAGCATAACCATGGGTAGCCTTGCACATTCATAGCTGCAGTTCAGCTGAATCTACACAAGGCATTTTTAAAATGACATTAATACATTCCTGTTAATACTCACTTGTCATACCAGGGATATTGCTTGGGCATTGTTAAAGGTAAAGCTTACGCCTGCAGCAGCTGTCTGGTTTAAATAACCAACTTTGAATGGGTATCTGCTATGAAATTTGAGATCAACCATTTCTGTATGGCGCCTGTTCCGAACCAGAGGTGTTGTAAGATATTTAAGACTTTCCTGGCAAAAATTACAGTCCACTGGCACAATTGATAACATAAAGAGGCAGAGCGTGTTTATACATGTCTAGTGGTTAACACAAGTCCGGTCATACCCTGAAGTATAGCAAGTACAAGTGGACTCCTGTTTTTCACTACATATGAATACATGGCTTATTTCCACTGTTCTTTTTTTAAGATTGTTGAAACTGAAATGACAAAAGTGTTGAAAGATGTACAGGATTTTTTACTGAGCCTATTTCGAATGAAACACTGGGTTGCAATGTTATTGTGATGCAAAGTTTAAACAAATTTAAATAATAAATATACCAGGAATATGAATATAGTTTGATACACAACGTTCATTTTATAATAAACATGAGTTGTTATGTATATATATGTATAATATTAAAGATTAACGGTCTAACCTGTGTATTTCCACCACTATGACATATGACACAAAACTGTGCCTAAAATGCAGAATACTTGTTTGTTAATGTCGGTGCTCTTTACTGAATCAAGCAGTAGTTTAACCATTTTAAAACATAAATATTGTTGCAAAACCAGCAAAATCTGTTAGTTGAAAAAATGTTGCTCAATATGGCATGTGCCTTTTGTCTTATAACTAACAACAGATCCATCTGAAAAGTTACGAGCAGTGCAAATTAAGCATGGATGCCTTTCTCTTAGATCCGTTTGGATTTTCAGGACTTTGGTACATCAGTTCTTTACTTCAGACAGACTCCCTAATGGCTCTGAATAAATGAAACATTTACATGCTGTCCATTAACTATCACAACAACCACCACCCTCGGTGTTACCACTGATCAGAAACTGTTTCTGATTCACTATTTAGTTTTACCATTAAATTAGTCCTAGCAGTGATTTTTTTTTCACCTATAAATTGTAAGATACTTTTCTCTAACAATATTTTAGAAATTACCATTTTGCTTCCATTCTTTTTATGTCTGAATAGTGTTAGTTGTATGAGAACATAACCTCAAAATGTCTTCAGGCACCCAGCTCTTAAATTGTTGCTTTTGCCCTTACGTACTGTGTGTAAGTGCACTTTTTTGACTGCAATTATACAATGAGCCAGAGCAATAAAGTATGAATATCATACAGAATTAGTAAATAATGAATTTCTAAAAAAGTTCAAACCTACCCCTCTTATCTTTTTTTATTTTTTTTTTCCCCTTCAAAATGAATTCTTTGGAAAGTTACTGGTCAATATATTATTCTTAATCAAAAATTCCAGTTCAGATAAATTTGGTCTTGTACACCAATCTGGTTTATGATGTCTTTTGTTTTAATGATGGTGTAGAATTTCAAAGTTGAGAAAGATAGATAAATAATGAAACAAAAAGGTTGCATGGATTTAGACTTTTGTATCACTCTTATTAAGATGCTAATTTGGGATAACTTTCTTTTTTTTATAAATGGGGAAATCTTGCATGGCTTGTGTACAAAGACTTAAATGTGTTGGATACTTTATGCATCTCTCTAAAATAGAAATAACCCTTTGTAATTCCTACAACGTGTGTGTACAATTCTTTTTGAAAATTCAATTGGACTCTATTTCGGTTGTATTTTGATTGCTGCTGTTATACAGTCTTTTGTACTTACTGTAAACTTGTTTGTAATTGCTATGACCGAGAAAAAGCTAATGAAATGACCTCGCAAGTGAAAGAGTAACAGATTTCCTGACAGTAAGGCATGAACACAAACTTTTAACCTAATTTAATGAAAATAAATGCTTGCTGTATCATGTGTTTCTTTCAAAATGGCACAATTGATACCTGTGTAGCTACAATTACTTAAGTTATCAATTAAGCGGGCAACATTAGCTTCAAATAATGTAATGCTTTTAAATAGCAAATAGAATTATATTTTATTTGCAAGAACAGGTCTTACAGTAGAACTCGTTCCACCACTGGCACTGACTTGATTAAAATAAACATAAAAGCTACACAAAACGTATGCTAGACAGTACATCGTTTAAACTGACTGGCCACAAAATTTGAAAATGTTATCAGTTTATTACCCTTAAGAAACCCTAGCATAACCATTAGGAGACCAAAGCATAAACAGCAATAGTCACACAACTGATTTGATATTGATAGTGATAGATATTGAACAGTGGTATTGATACGGTACGATGGTACTGCAATAGCGTGTATCGGTTTACAATATTGTGATTACACTGGTACGTAAAAAAACTTAAATGTCTGCATGTTAGAACCATTATACATGTGTGTCACAGATAGCTTGGTGGTGACGTCAGACTAGGAAGTAAACAGACACTCGTACTGCTGTATTTATTGCAAAATAAAAGGTTTAAACACACAACAAACACTTTATAAAAGAAAACGGCACGTTGGCCAAAACAAACAGACAATACAAAACGCAGAACACACACATATTTTTTCTTCAATATAAAATGGCATGGTGTAGCAGGGTTGAGGCCTGCCCTGTAAATAAATATGTTTGGTGGTGGGTTTAAAAAAGTGTATTAAAACCCATCGCTGCCAACTCAATGTGAGCATGTGGCTGGGGGGTGTTGATTGAATGATTAATGATCAATCAACCCCCTCAGCATAATGCTATATAAGGATATAAGGCTCTGCTTGTCCTTGTTAGGAGAGGAGTGAGCGAGCTAGTGAGCTGTTTTATTTGTCTATGTAAAGTTCAATGAAGGCTCTGCCCAGCCTGAACAGTTTTGGGGTTTTGTTAAACTGTTTATTTTGGCCCTTGTGCCTTTTCATTTGTTCCTGTGTTTTGTTTATTAAAAATGCACCAAAGTAATTCTGTGTCTGAGTCTCTCTCCCTGCCGGTAACACCTGGGCCATGGAGCTGACCTATTCACATATGATATTAGATTGGGATAGTTCCTCTGGAGACTCAACAAAATAAATAAATAAAAATAAAAAGTGAAAAAAAGAATGGAGTGGAAAGAAACTGTGTACGAGTAGCAGTGCTGGTTGGAGGCAGAAGGGGTTCCGTTGTATGAGGAACGTGGGGACTATGGGCACAGCTTCGAGGAATCACCAACCCGCTTACTTGTGTTAAACTGTATTACAGTATACTGCAGTTTTGATAGACCAAGGTTAACTGAGAAATAAGTCCGGGTTTGGTCTGTGGAAAAGGTGGCAACCGTACCTTGACTACTACTTCCTAAACATGAAAACGTTACAATATACTAAATTAACATATCAAGCGTATTATGATAGTTTGCAAAATCAGATGAAAAGTTTCAATACAATCAGAATAATACATAATCATTATTTACAAAATCTTGTTCATCGCGTTACCTGTTAAAAACTGTAACTTTACAGCTATACTACTTGCTGTTAGAAGCATGTCTTGGGTTCGATTCTCACACAGCATTTCATATTGCAAACTTTTTTAAAAAATGTATTTTATTTGTGTAACAAACACATTTGTAATGTGAAAAAAAATGTTGATATGAATGACATTTTCATTGAACATGCAAACTTTTGCACACACTTTAACGTGTGTATATATATATATATATATATATATATATATAATGATCTTAACCGTATTAATGAGATCAGGGTGGTTCCCGATTAATATGTCACTAGTTTGTACACCAACATCCCACATACAGGGGGCCTTGATGCTGTCGCTGTCTATTTAAATTGCAGACCCACTGAGGTTATGCCACCTCCTCAATTCATTATAGATGTACTTGATTTGTGCTTAAATTACAATTATTTTGTGTTTGAAGGTCAATATTTTTCCCATATAAAGGGTACAGCAATAGGTGCAGCATTTGCTAAGGTACATTGATGATGTCTTTTTAATATGTCGAGATGAAAGACTCAACTTGATCATTTTGTGGATTATATTGATTCCACAAATAGTCATTTAAATGTATATATGAATCTGATCTAGATAGAATATATATTTTTAGATTTAAAATATCTAAAGGTAAGAAGAGCACCTTACAAACTACTGTATTCAATAAACCAATGGATCAGAATTTGTTACTGGTAAAAAGTCAACATCCTCATCACTGATTAGAAATATACTGAAAGGTCAATTATTACAGGTAAGAAGGAACTGTAGCACAGAGTCACAATTTGAAATTAAATCTGAAGAAATGTACTCCAAATGTATTACCTGAGGATATGATGACCGTATTCTTAAAGAAACCATGTACAAAGCTAAAGATTGTGATCGAGAGATACTTCTTAAAAAGAAAGTTAAAAACACTAAAAGTGATCTAACTTTTTTACCTCTGAATTTAATTTTTTGTCTAAAGATATAAAGGGAATATTTTTCAAACTGGCAGGTACTAAAAAGTGATCATTTCTTGAATTCGATAACAGATGAACTGCCCTGTATTGCTTTTAAATGTACAAAAAACATTAAAGACAAATTGGTTCATTCATTTATTCCAAAAGTGGATAAAGCAATTACATGGTTATCTAATCCACCGGATGGTAATTTTAAATGTGGCCATTGTTGTCCACTGCTCAAATACTGTAAATACTAAAACTATTAATCACCCACAATCGGGCAAAAATTCAAGGTTTCATTAACTGTAATACCACAGGAGTAATTTATATGTTAACTTGTCCATGCGGACTGGTTTACATAGGTCAAATGAAAAGAGCCATAAAAATTAGGGTCTCTGAACATAAAGCAGCAATTAGAACCAAAATCAAGAATATGCAATAGCCAAACACTATAAAAAAAAAAAAGCTGGTCACGGATCATCTCCACACTCATTACGATTTGTGGGGTTGGAGAAAGTAAATCTACCAGCTCGAGGTGGGAATTTGATACTTTTGTTACTACGGAGAGAAGCATACTGGATATTTGCCCTCCAAACATTAGAACCAATTGATCTCAATGACGGAGTCAATTTGTGTTTTTTAATATGAAATCTCTGATTTAGTCAGATATGTCGATTACATTATGTCGTATTTTCACTATTGATAGTTTCTGTTGTATGTATTTGTGGTATGCTGTTGATGAAATAATATGAAATCATGATCGAATTTGGATATGTCAATTGCATTATGCTAAATCAATTATTATATTTATTTTTATAAAATATTCACTTCAATTTATGTGACAGATTGCTTCTGCACCTGGGAGGGGCACTCATTCTTTTTGATCAGGGCGGGATCAGCCAGGCAGAATACCAGAAGGAAAATAAACTAGACCACACTACTATGTCAGGCAATGAACATCGTTTTATTAAATACAGGTGGTAAACTATACTTAACAAACAGGGCAGATCTAGAATACACAGTCACGGCAAGCGGTTTGCACTGCCCGTTAATTAAAACAATAACTAAACACAGAATTATAATTTAAAACTAAAGGGCAGAGCGGCTCAATATACGGGGCTCACAAAAAAAAAAAAAAACAGCAATAAAACCAATACAGCCCATCTCCAGCACTCCTCAAACCCCAGTGCCTTTTAAAATACTACTTTAAAAACACATACATGACAAAATGGAGACCAAAAACGCAGGCAGGGAGATACGACTTTAGTCAGCGGCTCGCTCTTTCCTATTTGTCTTCCTACCACCCGCCGAATCAGAGAGCCCCGCACCAGAAGAGCGGTAGAGAGCACAGCTGGGGTTGTGGCGCCAGGAGAAGCTGCGGTGCGGTGGGTGGGATGAGGTCATGCAGGTGGTCGTCGAGTCACTCCATCAGCCACTGCCAGAGAGTCCCGCGCCGCCAAGGAGGGAATGTCCTATGCTGCTAGCACCAGAGCCCCAGAGAGAGAGCCCAGCATTGCCAGAATGCCCAGCACTACTGCCTGAGAAAGAGAACCCC
This sequence comes from Huso huso, assembly GCA_036884735.1. Lineage (NCBI taxonomy): Eukaryota > Metazoa > Chordata > Actinopteri > Acipenseriformes > Acipenseridae > Huso > Huso huso. The sequence goes on from CM072667.1 coordinate 37,850,573, forward strand.
GCATTGCAAGGAAGAGACTTTCCTGCGCTACCAGAGAGAGAGTACCTTGTGCAGCCAGGTCCCAGAGAGAGAGCCCCGCGCTGCCAGAGCCCCAGAGAGGGAGCCCCGCGCTGCCAGAGCCCCAGAGAGGGAGCCCCGCGCCGCCAGAGCCCCAGAGAGAGAGTGCCCCATACCGTGGCTGCAGCCGGGTTCCGAGGTTGCTGTTGGGGCTGTGCTAGCTAGCCTCTGCTGTGTGGAGGGGGGCAGTGGTCTAGGACTTGCACAGGGATCTGGGATTGGTGGCTGCCCTGGAGTCCCATGATGCGGCCCAGCTCCTGAAATGGTTGTCACATTGCGTGCCGCCAGGACCTGTCCATTGCTGTCCTCTGCCCTGGCAACCACACAGGCTGCCACACCAGGACCAGGTCAGTTCTTTCCAGGCTAGGAAGCGTTTGAGTGGGGGGCAGTGTAACGGCGGATCAATTTGAGACTGCTTGAGACTGAACACTGGAGGGGAGGTGTTACTGTTAGTGTCTTGCTGTGAGTAGAAGCGTGTTTTGTGTCTAGGCAGTGCTGGTGCGCTGCCTGGGGTGTCACGTGCACAGTGCAGCTGTATGTGGATGGGGTCTGTATTGGCTGCACTGTGAATTGTCCTCCGTTCCGCCAACCAGCTATTTGTGCGGGACCGAGGGTCTGAGCGATTGGACCGTGTGTATGTAAATGTACCCTGTGTGTGTGAGCCAATAGGGCTCGGGGGGGTGGGGGGGGGGGATCACTATTTAGGAGCTGCCAGCGTGCAGCTCGGGGTCATGTTGTGGTTTTCATGTAGCTGTGTGTCCTGGAGCTGTCTATCTGAGCTAAACCATTTCATAAGAGAGCGTCCATTTGCCTGCTGTTCCAACGCTTCAATAAAAATAGCAGTTTTCACTTCTCCATTTCTTCCTGCTGTGGACCAGATACGCTGCCGCTACAATATATAGCAGATTACCGGGTGCATTTACTAGATCTAATTAGTCCTGCTTTCAATACATTCTGATGAAGACAACATGTTGAAACTCGTCAGCGTACCTGTTTTTACCTTGTTTTAACGAATAAAGTATGAATAATTGACACACTTTTGGGACAAGTAATTCTGATTACCGATACTTTTTTTAAAAAAGAGAGATTACTTTAATGAATACTTCTAGATCATTTACAGGAAAGCGTACAAGTGTAAGGAAATTGCGCAAATCTGAAGGGGCCCATGTGTAGTACTTTGCAACATTGTTTTTATTTACATGCCTCTCTAGCCAAAGAGCGGATGATTCAGTGCCATTCTATAACAAGCAGGCATAATGGAGGCTGCTATAAAGTCAACATTTAACTCATGGAAGTACAGGGAATTGTTCACTTTAAAAAAAGTAAATGGAAAAAATATTAAAGTGCAATGCAAGATGTGCCAACCATGGGAGAAAGTCTGTCTGCTTCCAAGGACTCAACTTCAAATCCAAAAAAGCATCTGGAGTTAAGATTTTATTTTTTAAATGTGTGCAACTACCCTATTACAATTTATTCTTGACATGCAAGTAAAAAAAAAAAAAAAGTATTTCGGTAAAAATGACTATAAAGACTATTTAATACTGAAATATATTTTATGAAAGATTAATAATAAGCAAAACGGCAGCACAGGCATATAACCAAACACGTTCCTGATAGTTTGTATTTGTAGTAATAAATGATCCTTTCACTCTGAAGTCAAGATAAATTCATGTAAAATTACAAATATATTTAGTTCCTGTGCAACCCTGGCTGGTTGTGTGACCTTAACAATTAAAGACTTGTATCATATAAATTATTCACAAATTTGTTTTTTAAGCATACCAAAATAGCGACATACAACGTGTTTATATAGCCTAAAATAAACCACACAAACAGTAGTTGTAATGAAAATGTACCTTAACTTCATGAAGATATTGTGCCCACTTGTATTACAATGTTATTAATGTTAGCAAATTAATAATATTTTGTATAACTACATACAGTGCCGTGAAAAAGTATTTTCCCCCTGTCTGATTTTCTGCATTTTTGCATATTTTTGACACCGAATGTAATCAGATCTTCAACCAAAACCTAATATTAGATAAAAGGGACCCTGAGTGAACAAATAACACAAAAATTTGATACATATTTCATTTATTTATTAAAGAAAGTTATGCAATACCCAATGCCCTCGTGTGAAAAAGTAATCGCCCCCTTAGACTCAATAACTGGTTACGCCACCTTTAGCAGCAATAACTGCAACCAAACGCTTCCTTCATGCAGAACTGCTTCAACTCAGTGACATTTGTGGGTTTTCGAGCATGAACTGGTCGTTTCAGGTCCTGCCACAACATCTCAATGGGGTTTAGGTCTGGACTTTGACTAGGCCATTCCAAAACTTTAAATTTCTTGTTCTTCAACCATTCTGATGTAGACTTGCTTGTGTGTTTTGGATCATTGTCTTGCTGCATGACCCAGCTGTGCTTCAGCTTCAGCTCACGGACGGATGGCCTGACATTCTCCTGTAGAATTCTCTGATACAGAGCAGAATTCATGGTTCCTTCAATTATGGCAAGGCGTCCAGGTCCTGATGCAGCAAAGCATCCCCAAACCATGACACTACCACCACCATGCTTACTATGGAATGCAGTGTTTGGTTTTCGCCAGACATAACGGGGCCCATGTCGGCCAAAAAGTTCCACTTTTGACTCATCTGTCCATAGAACATTGTTCCAGAACTCTTGAGGAACATCCAGGAGCTTTTTGGCAAACTTGAGACGAGCATTCATGTTCTTAGTGAGCAATGGTTTCCGCCTTGCTACTCTGCCATGAATCCCATTTTTGCCCAGTGTCTTTCTGATGGTGGAGTCATGAACACTGACCTTAGCCGAGGCGAGAGAGGCCTGCAGATCCCTGGATGTTGTTCTAGGGTTCTTTGTGACTTCCTGGACGATTTTACACCTTGCTCTTGGAGAGATTTTGGCAGGACGGCCACTCCTGGGAAGATACACTACTGTCCCAAACTTTCTCCATTTGGACAATATGGCTCTGACTCTGGTTCGGTGGAGCCCCAGAGCCTTAGAAATGGCTTTGTAATCCTTTCCAGACTGATCAACAACTTTTTTCCGGAGGTCTTCAGGAATTTATTTTGTTTGTGGCATGATGTGCCTCTAGAACCTGTGTGCTGACAACTTCACTCTGATGGTAAGGGCCAAAGTTAGTCAGATTTATATTGGGCAGGGCTGGCCCAAACCAGGCCTGGTTGTTAACCAAAGTACTCAAACAGCTGACCCTAATTATCCCTTCAATTGGGTTGATTTAACTAGGGGGGGGTAATAACTTTTTCACACCTGAAGATTGCATGTTTGATTACCTTGCACACCAAACAAATGAAAGAAGCACCAAACTTTGGTGTCATTTTTTCTCTCAGACTCCCTCTATATACTACTACAACCCACAAAAAAATCTGACCAAATGCAATGTGAAAAATTTGCAAACATGCAGAAAATCAGACGGGGGCAAATACTTTTTCACAGCACTGTATTTTAATACAAAATCCAATATGGATAAGACTGTATATGTGACAGGGATGGCTGTAGTGCTGACGTCAGGCCGGAATGCAGGAACAAAGACAAAGTACTGCAGGTCAAAGGCGCTGCGGCGCCGTTTATTTAAACAAAAAGAAAATAAAATATTTTAATAAAAAAACACTTGCTCACAGAGCAAAATAAACGTTTTAAATAAAACAAATATTGAACACCAAAACACAGGTCAGGCTGGGCAGGTTGCTTTCACTGATCCTATGTTTATTTTAATCTCCGTTTCTTTCTCCTCTTGTTCGCTCTGTTCCTCCTCTCGAACACCCACCCCGAGTGCAGAGAGCTGCAGGCTTATATGCAGGTGACCAGCTCCCGATTTAGCAAAAAATTACAATATTTTGGGGTACATATTCCCTTGTAAGATGGCCTTGTGATTGAAATATCTGCCTATATATAATATTGATGGCTGAAGTGTAATGCTGGCTCCGGGGATCAACCACAGTGCGGTCTCCCTCTTGACCGGACGGTCGTGGGTTCAATCCCAGGTAGGGGACACTGCTGCTATACCCTTGAGCAAGGTACTTTACCTAGATTGCTCCAGTAAAAACCCAACTGTATAAATGGGTAATTGTATGTAAAAATAATGTGATATCATGTAACAATTGTAAGTCGCCCTGGATAAGGGTGTCTGCTAAGAAATTAATAATAAATAATAATATAATATACCGCAGTTTTTTCCTCTCATACACCTCATCTACAGCATCCTCCCATGGCACTGTTAACTCTACCAGGTGAACAAGGCGTGCTGATCCAGACCACAAGACAATCTCTGGTCAAAGGTTAGTCGTGGCAATCTCAGGTGGAAAAATAAGCTGTTGACCAACATCTGCCAGCATTTTCCAGTCTCTAGCAGCTTCCAGTTGTCCTGGGCGAGGCTTGGTTTTACACCTTTTCTTGGCGGTTGCACTCCTGGGTGGAGGAATGTTATCTTTTTTGTGTGTAAGTTTTGATGGAACTGGTGGCAACTTACTGGTCATGTTACGCTTGTCTTCCAATGCTAAGACCAAACATCGCAGCACCTGGTCATGGCGCCAAGTAAACCGTCCTTGGCTAAGAGCCACCTTACATCCTGTCAAAATGTGCCTCAATGTTGCAGGTGATGAACACAAAGGACATGAGGGATCCTCTCCTACCCAGAGGTTTAGGTTCTGTGGTGATGGGAGAACATCATATGTTGACCTGATGAGGAAACTGATCCTGCTCTGTTCCATTGTCCATAGGTCTTGCCAGCCGATCTTGAGTTGTTCCACACTCTCCCATCTCATCCATTCTCCCTGCTTGGCCTGGGAAATGGCCTTTACGCAGCTCATCCTCTCCTCCTGCTTTTGCACCTCATTGACTATCAGCTTCCTCCGTTGAGCTGGGGCTGCCTTGTGCCATGTAAGAGGAGCAGAACTGAGACCAAGACCCCCTCTTCCATGCTGAACTTGCCCCATGATATCAATGATTCGAATGGCAGCCTTTGCATCTTCCACGGCTTTCTTTGCCACGCACTTTCTTTTATTATTTGTTTATTTAGCAGACGCTTTTATCCAAGGCGACTTACAGAGACAAGGGTGTGTGAACTATGCATCAGCTGCAGAGTCACTTACAACTACATCTCACCCGAAAGACGGAGCACAAGGAGGTTAAGTGACTTGCTCAGGGTCACACAATGAGTCAGTGGCTGAGGTGGGATTTGAACCGGGGACCTCCTGGTTACAAGCCCTTTTCTTTAACCACTGGACCACACAGCCTCCTTTCTTCCAGTTTCCAACATAGGTGCTGCCTCCCTTACACATTTGTCACATGACTCTACTAATGTCATTTCCAGTCAGACCTTGGTGCACTTAAACTCCTCGGTTAGAGCGGAGACTGGTAGCTGCAATATTCCTTTACAATAAAGTCCCACTCTGCTGAGACAGTGTGGAACTCCCAACCATTTCCTGATGTATGAACTGATTAAAGCTTCCAGCTTCTCTACTGTTGTCAAAGAAACCTCGTACACATTCAGTGGCCTCGGCAGTAGACCAAACTGAAAGCACCAGAGTTTTAGTTTGCCTGGTAAAGCGCTGCTGTCTATGCTCTTCAACCCTTCCACTACTTGTTGTCTAACTTCTCCCACACGAACTGTGTCCTTTAGATCCCCATCGTACCATCTCCCAAGACTTTTCACTGGCTTCTCAGACACTGTTGGTATTGCCTCACCATTAATATAGAACATTTGATCTACTACTTTACCTTTAATTATAGAGATGCGACTTGATTTAGTGGGCTTGAATTGCATTCGTGCCCATTCAATGTTATTGGTTAATTTACCCAATAACCGATTAGTGCAGGCTACTGTTGTAGTCATGGTTGTCATGTCATCAATGTATACTCGAATTGGTGGTAGTCACATTCCAGAAGCCAAGCGCTCTCCTCCCACTACCCATTTTGATGCCCTAATGATTACTTTCTTCTCACTGGTGAATAACTTATTTACAAATTTGAACGGGTCTTTATAAAAGTTAGTTCTTGCACACTCCTTTTTGTAGTGTTTCCGTAGGCACTCAGCTCTGCACAATGTTGCAAGCTTGTCTTTTATGACCCTTTATAACAGATTGAGTCCCTCCTTCTGACTTTGTTCTGCTCTTCTCCATTGCTTCCTCAGCTGTCTCCTTTCTCTAACTAAGTGTTCAATCACCTGCTGCCATCTAGACTTTCCAGGAATATTTTGTACTTTTTCCTTCCTTTTTTCAACTCCAAACCTCTCGCTTCCATATGCGTAGATGATGCCCCCAAATTTATCCAGCTTCTTTTCAACTGTTCCACTTAACCTTTCCAACGCAAAGCAGAGATCTGTGTTTACTGTGTCCCACGCAGTTTTCTCACAAGCTCTTGGCCATTTAACTCCAGGCTTGTGCCCGTTGAGGTTCTTTTCTCTCTTATGCTGGTTTGTCTGACCGGGTTCACAAGGATCATTAGATTCATCACTAACTGTATCCATGCAAGTCCTCCTCACATCTATGACAGGGGTGCTGATATCCTGCGAACTGCGGTTTGCTTCCTGTCGCTGGATTTCATTCGACTGACTTGAAATGATCGATAAAGGCCTTAACCCCACCAAATCCAACAGGGTAGAAATGCACACAATAAAGTGGCCAGGCAGTGCATAGCCTAATGCTTTACTGTATTTATATATATATATATTTTTTTTTATTAAAGGCTCTACACACCGGACGCAAGGCTCTACACATCTCTGTTTTTGCCTCCCACCTCTCTCTCGAGTTCCTTGCTCTCACTGAAACCTGGCTGTCCCCTGATAACACTGTAACTCCTGCCACCCTGTCCTCTCTCTACGTCCTGTCCCACACTCCACGTCTTACTGGATGGGGAGGTGGGACTGGTCTTCTCCTCTCTCCCTCCTTACTCTTTTCTGTCCCCTCCGACCTCTCCTCACTCTCTGTTAACACCTTTGAATTTCATGCTGTCCAACTAACCTCTCCCTGTCAACTCCTGCTAATCGTACTGTACCGTCCCCCTGGACCTCTCGCTCACTTTCTCGATGAACTCGATTATCTACTATCCTCCCTCCCCTCTCTGTCTATCCCAACTGTCCTATTAGGTGATTTCAATATCCATCTCTCCAACCCCAGCCACTCTGCTGGATTCCTCCCTCTCCTTCACTCCTTCGACTTCTGTCTCTCTCCATCCCTCCATCCCCCCTACCCACAAAGCTGGCCGTTAACTGGACCTCACCTTCTCCAGGGCTTGCTGCCCCTCCACCCTCTCTGTCACCCCCCTGGACCTCTCTGATCACTATTTCATCTCTTTTTCTCTTTCTCTCCCATCTCTCCCTGCTCCTCCTACCCCCACTGTCACCTCTCGCCATAACCTCTGCTCTCTCTCCCCCTCAGTCCTTGCCTCCACCACTCTCTCTCACCTCCCTCCTATCGACTTCTTCTCCCAACTCTCTGTAGACTCTGCTACCGCCACCCTCTTCTCCTCCCTCACCTCCTCCCTCGACTCCCTCTGTCCCCTCACCTCCCGACCTGCTCACCCCTCCCCTCCCCAACCCTGGCTCTCCTCTGTGCTCTGCTCAGCAAGAACCACACTGCGATCTGCTGATAAGAAATGGAAGAGAACCAAACTCCCTGCTGCCCTAGACCTCTCCTCTATCTCCTCTGATGACTTTGCCTCTTTCTTCTCTTCTAAAATCTCAGATATCCACAAACTCTAAAACCTCTCCCTCCCCCCCCCACCCCCTCCCGGTCCTACCCCTACACCCACTGCATCCCCCTACTAACTCGCCCTCCTTCTCTACCTTCTCCCCCCTCTCAGACTCTGACCTCTCCTCCCTGCTCCAGGGCCACAAACCCACCATGTGTGCCCTGGACCCCCTCCCCACTCACCTCTTTCAAGATGCTGCTCCTGCTCTACTTCCCTTCATCTCCTCCCTTCAACACCTCTCTCCTTTCTGGTCTCTTTCCCTCTGCCTTCAAACAATCCTCTCTCACTCCCCTCCTCAAAAAACCTACCCTTGACCCCACCTCCCTCCTACCCTTCCTCTCCAAAACCCTCGAGCGGGCAGTACACTGTCAGCTCTCTGCTCGACCCTCTCCAATCTGGCTTCCGCTCTGCTCACTCCACTGAAACCACCCTCCAATCCTATTGATTCGTATTTTGTAATGTACTTGTACTTACTAGAACTGAAGTCATTGTATTTTATCTTGCTCTTAATTGTATTAATACTTGTACTGTGATTCTTGAAATGTATTTGTTTACGACTGTAAGTCGCCCTGGATAAGGGCGTCTGCTAAGAGATAATAATAATAATAATAATAATAATAATAATAATAATAATAATAATTTATATATATATATATATATATATATATATATATATATATATATATATATATATATATATATATATATATGTGAAGGATGGTCAGTCTATAGTAAGAGGAGGGAGTACCAGAGACGTGGGGAAACTGGTATTTCGCTCTCATATAGAAGAAAACAACAAAACTTCAGTTCCCAAAAGCCCGAGCGCAGTAGGGGATCAGGTGACCTGGTAGCAGGGGAAATGGACGATAAAAAGGACCCCCGGAGTGTACAAGTGTGGGTGTAGGAGCGTGTAGCAAGGACGCAACTGGGTTGCTGTAAAACTTGTGAAAGGTAGAAGTGAATAAGGTATTTCAAGCAAGTAATACCGGTTTATTATTTTGTGAGACCTTCGTTTGGTTAAAAGAAGCAACGTGTTAAAGAATCGTGGGTGACGTGAAAGGATTACGAGGAGCAATACAAACAGCTGTGAAGCAGAGGATTACGAGGAGTAATAGAAAAAAAAAAAAACACGCCGTGAGTACTACAGCCTGGATAGCCACACCCGAGAGGTAACATAACATTTAAACGACTCTGTTTTCGCTGAAGTAAAAAGAAAGTGTGCACCGCTGAGTGAAACCTGCTTACTCGATTTACTTGTTGTGAGTATATCGGTACAGCCGAGTGAAGTTATAACTTATAAGCTGCACTGTCCGCCGTGACAGAAATGAAACACTCAGCCTGGGGAAAGTGTAATTTAAAATAACCTGTGGTCTTAAAAACAAAAAATCGGGACACGGGTAGGAATTACTGATGATAATACCAAGCAGGTGAAGACGCGCAGTGTATTTTTAGAGGAAGATAGTACCGGGACTCTGAATATTTACATAATCCTGTGCGTATGCCTAGCCAGGGTTTTTACATAGAGAGCGAAAAGCTGTGTTAAACGGATACCTGGAAATTACCGTGTTAAGGGCTGTGTTATTATCTCTGGAATCAAACACACAGAAGCTAAAGTGTTTAAGGACTGTTTTATTATTTGGTTTGGAACAAACACTTAGAAACGGAAGTATTATTGTTTGGTTTTGAAGAAACCGACACGTTTAGTTTGTGGTGTAATTTGGGAACAGTGCCACCTGCTGGCCCATGTGAGTTTCACCGAGGTATAGTGAAGAAATATACCAGAGTCTACTGCACTCGGTGGTCTGAACACTAAGTGACTGTTTTTACCTGTTAGAAGGCTAGCTTCTGCAGGGCTAGATAGGGAAAAGGAAAACAGTTCAGTTAGTGCCCAGAGGGCAGGTTTTCTTTTGTTTATTTTCGTTTTTTCTTTATTCATGTTCAAATATAAATAAACTTACCAGTTTATTATATTGCCTTCGTCCTGTGTACTCTCTCCGACTGTCAATTTGGCTTCCACACCAAACAAATAGTTCACATATGGTGGCAGCGGTGGGATCCTTAAACTGAAGCAACACAACGCTACAGTACCCAAAAATACCAGTTCGAGAGACATAACCCAAACAGGAAAATATGGCGGATACCGGGCACTTGTCCGCACACTCGAATGCGACGGCAGCACAACAAGATAGCACTCGGAAGATGCAAGAGTTGCAACAGGCAGCTATCCTAGTGCAACAGGAGACCAACCGTCAGTGCGAAACTTTGCTCCAAGAAGCCAGAGAGGAGCGACTGGCTATTATGAGGAGCCTGAGCGCAGAAACGAAAACCCCTACCCACAGCAATATCCGGTCCACCCAGGTCCTGAATAAAATGACGGGGCGGATGACATCGCTTTTCTGCTCACGTTTGAAAGGACTGCCAGCCGGAAGAATGGACTAGGGACGAGTGGGCAGGGATACTCGCTCCCTTCTTGACAGGAGACGCGCAAAAGGCCTACCATGACCTACCACTGTGCGAAGCAAAGGATTATGACAAGTTGAAGGCCGAGATCCTGGCCAGAGCCGGGGTGACTACAGCAGTGCAAGCTCAAAAATATCATGCATGGACCTTCAACCCATCGCTAGCCCCTCGCTCCCAGATGTTCAACCTTATCCATCTTGCCCAACGCTGGCTGGGGCCAGACGTGAATAATGGATATCGTGTCGTCGAACTAATTGTGATGGATCGCTACATGAGGGCCATGCCGGGGCCTTTGAGGAAGTGGATCGGCCAGAATGACCCCTCCAATATAGACGACTTCGTGTCGTTAGTTGAGCGTCAACTTGCCGCAGAGGACTTGGCTCGAGCTCCTCCGAGCAACCCTGGTCGTTGGAGACCCAAGACCTCACCAGAATTGAATAAAGGACTGTGGCAATGTGCCCCGCCCCTGTGTGCATATTATGTGTTGTATGTTGCGTGCGTGTGTTAATGTTGGTGTATAGTCATTGGTACACGGGATATAAACGGGTCTGTGTTTCACGTGTGATTTAAAAATGTAGCCTCTCCCTTCACCAGAAAGACCAGGACGTGAAGTTGGCGGTCCTCAGCAGCCCTTGCATAGGCTGCTGAGGGTTGGGAAGAACCGCCCGGCCGCAGAGGCCGAGAAGAGGGCCAACACCCGCACCCCAGCTTGTCCTGACTCCCTGCCTCGCTTAGCCCAAGGATGCCGCCTCGCCGCCCAAGGATGCCTGCGACGCCGCCAAGGATGCTTGCCACGCTTCACCCAAGGATGCCTGTCTGGCACGCTTGGGGCTGCCTGTCGCGCCCGCATCGCCTGGGGCTGCCTGTCGCTCCGCATCGCCTGGGGTTGCCAGCCGCCCGCACGCCTGGGGCTGCCTTTTTGCCCGCATCGCAGCAGGAAGTACTGTGGCCGGAACCCCACCAAGGGGAGCTGCCGGCCACGAAGAAGGTGGGGGAGGTCAGGAGACCTGCTCCCACTGCAGCAGTTTCGCTGCCGGAGATCGTGGGGGAGGTCCGGAGACCTGCTCCCACTGCAGCAGTTTCGCTGCCGGAGATCGTGGGGAGGTCCGGAGACCTGCTCCCACTGCAGCAGTTTCGCTGCCGGAGATCGTGGGGAGGTCAGGAGACCTGCTCCCCACTGCAGCACTTGTGCTGCAGAAGATACTGTGGCCGGAGCCCGGAAGAGGGAGCTGCCGGCTACGAAGAAGAGGGAGGTCAGGAGACCATTCCCCAAGCAGCCTTTCCGCTGCCAGGACTGCCCCGGCTGAAGGAGTCAGTCTGGGAGCTGTCAGCACGCCTGCTGACAGCATGGCCAGCCATGGGCCCACTGAAGCCTCCCTTCCCAGCCCGAGACTTTGTCCTGGACTGCTGGATTTTTAAGGGGAGGTGGCCGTTGAGGCCATGTGTGCTTTGCACAGGGGGGGTATATGTGGCAATGTGCCCCGCCCTGTGTGCATATTATGTGTTGTATGTTGCGTCGTGTGTTAATGTTGGTGTATAGTCATTGGTACACGGGATATAAACGGGTCTGTGTTTCACGTGTGATTTAAAAATGTAGATTTGTATTTAGGCACGAGGAGGGCACAAATCACTTCACGTGCTGGTTAAATGTAATATGTGAGCCCGGGTGCACATAATTAATTCACGTGCTGGGATTCAAGTGAATAATTAATTAGTAATTGAATCCCAGCACAACAGTATATATAGAGACACGTAGCATTCACTCGGGGTTAGGTGTTCGTGAGTGGAGAACGGGATTGAGACGGAGGTAAAGATAATAATAATAATAATAATAATAATAATAATAATAGTTAAATCTGCTCACCGTGTTTTGTCTGTGTAGTACGCTTTTGTTTGTCTATTTATTTTGGCCTCAAGTGCCGTGTCCTGTGTTTTGTGTTAAAACCTTTTATTTTCTGTGCTGTTTATTAAATGCTGAGCGAAACCATTCGCTCAGCTCCACCAAACCACACCTCTCTGTCTGTTTATTTCCTGCTTCTGGTCTGACGCCACCCACTCCGGCCGTCTTTGTGACACGTGGTGTCCTGCGTGGGATCTACAGCGCCTCCAGGACTCAGGCCATTTGTTGTACCAAAAAAAAAAAAAAAAAAAAAAAAGGGGGAAAATGGAAGGCTGGAGAGACGGCTGCCGGGACCTGGAGGACCTCCTCGGGGGCCTCGAGGACCAAGGCTGGTGCATGGCCTGCGGGGTCTACGGACACACGGTGGCGATCTGCCCCTTCCAAGGTGAGGAGGAACCGGCCCAGGAGAGGAAGGTGGGGAGGAGGAGTAAGAAGAGAAGGGGGAAAGGAAAGCTGCAGCAGCAACAGCAACCACAACACCAGCCGGAGGAACAGCAGCCCGGGTGTTACTGCTGCGCTGAGCCTGGGCATTCCAGCACCAACTGCCCCTGGTACCCCTCGGACAGCTACCCCAACTATGCCCCATCTGCAGAGGTGAGCACTTCATGGCCCACTGCCCTGTCCATCAGGAGAGGGAGGGAGCAGGGGTCGCCTCAGTCTCCACCACCAGCAGGGGGGTAGACTGCTGCTCCCACCGCCCCAACCACAACTGCAACAGCGGCCAGAGGAGCCAGAGAACCTGTTCCCCTGGTGCACCTGGTGCGGAAAGGTGGATCACCGCTGGAGGGACTGCTCCGAGGTGCCACCGAGCTGGTGCGGGCGATGTGAGGAAGGGGGACACGACTGGTCGGGATGCCCCTATGCCAGCTCGCCAGTACCTGAGTGGGAGGAGCCTGAGCGTCCACAGCCCAAGCGGGAGGAGCCTGAGCGCCCACAGCCCAAGCGGGAGGAGCCTGAGCGTCCACAGCCCAAGCGGGAGGAGCCTGAGCGTCCACAGCCCAAGCGGGAGGAGCCTGAGCGTCCACAGCCCAAGCGGGAGGAGCCTGAGCGTCCACAGCCCGAGCGGGAGGAGCCTGAGCGTCCACAGCCCGAGCGGGAGGAGCCTGAGCGTCCAACGCCTGAGCGGGAGGAGCCTGAGCGTCCAACGCCTGAGCGGGAGGAGCCTGAGCGTCCAACGCCTGAGCGGGAGGAGCCCGAACGTCCTACGCCTGAGCGGGAGGAGCCCGAACGTCCTACGCCTGAGTGGGAGGAGCCCGAACGCCCCACGCCTGAGCGGGAGGAGCCCAACGCCCCCCTCGCCTGAGCGGGAGGAGCCCGAACGCCCCACGCCCGAGAGGGGGGAGTCGGTGCGCCCACAGCCCAAGAGGGGGGAGTCGGTGCGCCCACAGCCCAAAAGGGAGGAGTCGGTGCGGCCACAGCCCAAAAGGGAGGAGTCGGTGCGCCCACAGCCCAAAAGGGAGGAGTCGGGTGCGCCCACAGCCCGAATAGAGGGAAGTCGGGGCTTCCAGCCCTAGAACCCAAGCTGCCAGCAGAGGGAGAATGCCTGCTGGTTCCACCTCCACCAGCAGAGGAAGAATGCCTGCTGGTTCCACCTCCACCAGCAGAGGAAGAATGCCTGCTGGTTCCACCTCCACCAGCAGAGGAAGAATGCCTGCTGGTTTCCCCTTCAGAGGCAGAGCCGCACCAGTTCCCTGCAAGAAAGGCGGAGCCGCACCAGTCCCCTGCAAGAGAGGCAGAGCAGCACCAGTCCCCTGCAAAAGGGGAAGACTGCACACTGCTCCCACCTCCATCGGCAGGAGACTACACGCCGCCTCCCCACCTTCGTCAGCCAGGGAGACTACACGCTGCTCCCACCTTCACCGGCAGGAGGAGAGCAGCCAGAGCTGCCTCTACCTCCGCCACCTTCACCGGCAGGAGCAGAGCAGCAGGAGCTGCCTCTACCTCCACCACCTCCACCGCCAGGAGCAGAGCAGCAGGAGCTGCCTCTGCCTCCATCACCATCAGGGGGAGAGAAGCAGGAGCTGCCTCTCCTTCACCAGAAAGACCAGGACGTGAAGCTGGCGGTCCTCAGCAGCCCTTGCATAGGCTGCTGAGGGAAGCATGGGGAAGAACCGCCCGGCCGCAGAGGCCGAGAAGAGGGCCAACACCCGCACCCCAGCTTGTCCTGACTCCCCTGCCTCGCTTCGCCCAGGATGCCGCCCGCCGCCCAAGGATGCCTGCGACGCCGCCCAAGGATGCTTGCCACGCTTCACCCAAGGATGCCTGTCTGGCATCGCCTGGGGCTGCCTGTCGCGCCGCACGCTTGGGGCTGCCTGTCGCCCGCACGCCTGGGGTTGCCAGCCGCCCGACGCCTGGGGCTGCCTTTTGCCCGCATCGCAGCAGGAAGTACTGTGGCCGAACCCCACCAAGGGGAGCTGCCGCCACGAAGAAGGTGGGGAGGTCAGGAGACCTGCTCCCACTGCAGCAGTTTCGCTGCCGGAGATCGTGGGGAGGTCCGGAGACCTGCTCCCACTGCAGCAGTTTCGCTGCCGGAGATCGGGGGAGGTCCGGAGACCTGCTCCCACTGCAGCAGTTTCGCTGCCGGAGATCGTGGGGAGGTCAGGAGACCTGCTCCCACTGCAGCACTTGTGCTGCAGAAGATACTGTGGCCGGAGCCCCGAAGAGGGAGCTGCCGGGTTACGAAAGAAGAGGGGAGGTCAGGAGACCATTCCCCAAGCAGCCTTTCGCTGCCAGGACTGCCCCGCTGAAGGAGTCAGTCTGGGAGCTGTCAGCACGCCTGCTGACAGCATGGCCAGCCATGGGCCCACTGAAGCCTCCCTTCCCAGCCCGAGACTTTGTCCTGACTGCTGGATTTTTTAAGGGGGAGGTGGCCGTTGAGGCCATGTGGTGCTTTGCACAGGGGGGGTATATGGCAATGTGCCCCGCCCTGTGTGCATATTATGTGTTGTATGTTGCGTATGCGTGTGTTAATGTTGGTGTATAGTCATTGGTACACGGATATAAACGGGTCTGTGTTTCACGTGTGATTTAAAATGTAGATTTGTATTTAGGCACGAGGGAGGGCACAAATCACTTCACGTGCTGGTTAAATGTAATATGTGAGCACGGGGTTGCACAGAATTAATTCACGTGCTGGGATTCAAGTGAATAATTAATTAGTAATTGAATCCCAGCACAACAGTATATATAGAGACACGTAGCATTCACTCGGGGTTAGGTGTTCGGTGAGTGGAGAACGGGATTGGAGACGGAGGTAAAGATAATAATAATAATAATAATAATAATAATAATAGTTAAATCTGCTCACCGTGTTTTGTCTGTGTAGTACGTTTTGTTTGTCTATTTATTTTGGCCTCAAGTGCCGTGTCCTGTGTTTTGTGTTAAAACCTTTTATTTTCTGTGCTGTTTATTAAATGCTGAGCGAAACCATTCGCTCAGCTCCACCAAACCACACCTCTCTGTCTGTTTATTTCCTGCTTCTGGTCTGACGCCACCCACTCCGGCCGTCTTTGTGACAAGGACCAATTCCAGAAAGAGGGGTCGAAGAGCGGGCTGGACCCGTGAAGGGACAATTTATAAACCGGGAACCGAGTAGCTTTAGATACCGGATGGGCCCGATAGACCACTCTCAGTACAAATGTTACAACTGTTTAAAGATGGGACATATTGCAAAAAAATGCCCTGAACGTTCGGAACCCATGCAATGTGACATCGGGATGAGTTCCTTTTGTGGTAGCATAGTGGTCGCTGGGGTTGCAGAGGGCAGACCTCCCTATTTGGCTGGGGTACAGGTGAATGGGATACAGACCGAAGCTCTCATTGATTCGGGAAGCACCATTACGTTGATAACGCCCGAATATAGTGATGTCGATAAATTGACTACAATCAACGGACCGGGATTGCCTGCATCCATGGGGACACCAAATACTACCCTACCACGCTTGCAACATTGACCTACCAGGGTGTAGCTCATGAGTTAAGGGTAGGTGTGGTCCCCAGGTTGCCCCACCGGGTAATTCTTGGCCGAGATTTTCCAGGTTTTTCAACCTTGGTCCAAATTAGCGGGAATTGATAAACCTTTTTAAAGAAACGACTCAAATGGGGCCACCTGAGAGCTTGGTCATGGTATTCCCTTTCGCTGATCACGACTTGCCAGATGTAGAACCGAGACAGAAACCCAAGAAGACACGCCGGCAAAGACGCCTGGACAAGGAAAGAGGAGGCCCAGTGGAAACAGGTCTTGTAGGGGATTCGGGGAAGCGGGCACAGAAAGGGATAGGTGTCCAGTGTAGTGACTGGGAAATAGGAAATGAGACAGGGGAAAGTTCCACTACTTTAGAGCCTGAAGGTATGAGTGAAACATGGCATAACAGCTTCCTTCCTGTGAGTGAGAATTTTGCCAGGGAACAACAGCAGGATACCTCATTAATGCATGTGCGGTCAAGAGTGGTATCAATTGATGGTATACCTGTAGAAGGTGTAGTGGTTAATCCCCGGGAACATTTTCTGGTAAAAAATGATCTGTTATACCGAGGGACCCTGATTAATGGGAACCCCATAGAACAATTGTTAGTGCCTCCCCCATTTAGGAACCAAGTTCTGAAATTGGCGCATAATCACTTGTTTGGGGCCCATCTGGCAGCCGACAAAACATTTGACCGCATAGTACAACGGTTTTACTGGATAGGGATACGAAAAACCGTAGAGCTCTTTTGTAAGTCCTGCCCCACGTGCCAGCGGACTAGCCCTCGTCCCCACTTAAGAGCACCGCTAAAACCCATGCCCATTATTGATGTTCCATTTGAACGTATTGCCATGGACTTTGTAGGCCCCTTGTCCAGGTCAGCCTGTGGACATGAGTATGTGTTGGTGATATTAGATTATGCCACACGATATCCAGAGGCAATCCCACTGAGGAACATGGCCTCCAAAACCGTGGCTAAAGAGCTAGTGCAAGTCTTTTCGAGGGTGGGGATTCCGAGAGAGATACTTACCGACCAGGGAACTCCTTTTATTAATCGATTGATGCAAGATTTATGCACCACCCTTCGTATTAAACCGATTAGAACATCAGTTTACCACCCACAGACCGATGGTCTCGTGGAACGATTTAACAAAACACTTAAGGCCATGCTCAGGAAGGTAATAGGAAAGGATGGGAAAGATTGGGATCTCCTGTTACCTTATTTAATGTTTGCAGTGCGTGAGGTACCACAGGCGTCCACAGGGTTCTCCCCATTCGAACTTCTGTATGGACGTCAGCCCCGAGGAATTCTGGACATCGCCAAGGAAACTTGGGAGTGCCAGCCTTCCCGAGGCAGGAATGTGGTAGATCATATTGTACAAATGCAGGACCGAATTGAGAGAGTTACTCCCATCGTGAGGGAACATTTAGAGAAGGCACAAAATAGACAAGCCTTCCATTATAATAAGACGGCGAGAGTGCGTGTGTTTAATCCAGGGGACCGAGTTATGGTTCTAGTGCCGAGCCCGACCAGTAAATTATTTACTCAATGGCAGGGCCCCTATGAGATAATTGAGGCTGTCGGGACAGTGAATTATAAGGTCCACCAACCAGGCCGACGGAAGGAAATGCAAATATACCATGTTAACTTACTGAAACCCTGGGTAGATCGTGACCCTTCCCCAGAAACTAGTGTAACCACCCCCTCATGTACGCTGGCAGAGAAGGCCGACACCAGGAAGATGAAAACTATAAACATAGGCCCGGATCTAAATAGTCAACAGAGAGACGAAGTCGAACAACTAGTGGCCAATAATCAAGATGTTTTCTCTAATCTTCCAGGTCGCACGTCGGATATCCAGCATGACATTTCGACTCCCCCAGGTGTCCGGGTGAGAGTACGACCATATCGTCTACCCGAGGCGAAGAAGGTAGACGTTATTCATGAAGTAGAACATATGTTAAAACTTGACGTCATTGAGGAATCCTCCAGCCCCTGGAACAGTCCCATTGTTATGGTAGCCAAACCTGACGGGAGCTGGAGGTTCTGCAATGACTTCCGTCAGCTAAATCTGGTTTCGAAATTTGATTCACATCCCATGCCACGAGTAGATGAGTTAATCGAGCAACTAGGGAAAGCGAAGTACCTGACCACACTAGACCTCACCAAAGGATATTGGCAGATTCCTCTAACGCCAAGCTCGAAAGAGAAAACTGCATTTTCGACTCCCCTAGGCCTATTTCAATATAAAGTAATGCCCTTTGGATTGCACAGAGCCCCCAAGGCCATTCCAAAGGCTCATGGATAAAGTGTTAAGACCCCACAGTAATTATGCATCAGCGTATATCGATGATATTGTGATTTTCTCTGAAGACTGGGAGGAACATTTGCCTAGAGTCAGCAAGGTGTTGCAGGCTCTCCAGCAGCGGGACTCACTGCGAACCCAGAAAAATGCTACATAGGTCTCACAGAGGCTAAATATCTGGGCTATAGTAGGAGGAGGAACCATAAGACCTCAATTAAGTAAAATTGAGGCGTTGAAATCATGGCCGATTCCTCTCTATAAGAAACAGGTCAGGGCGTTTCTTGGGTTGGCAGGCTACTATCGCGATTTGTGCCAGAGTTTTCGCAATAGCAGCCCTTTGACAGACCTGACAAGGAAGTCAGCGTCAAATAAAGTGAAATGGGCAGAGGCAGCCAACCAGGCATTTTCAAAGATAATTGAGATATTGTGTAGCGGTCCCATATTAAAAGTACCTGATTTTTCAAAACGTTTTATTGTGCAGACAGATGCGTCAGAGGTGGGCGGGAGCGGTCCTCTCCCAAATATTTACGGCGAAGAACATCCAGTAATGTACCTTAGCCGTAATTACTACCTAGAGAATCCAGATATGCGGTTGTAGAAAAGGAGTGTTTAGCTGTAAAATGGGCGGTCGAAACATTAAAATACTATCTGTTGGGCAGAGAGTTCACCTTGGTCACCGATCATTCGCCATTAAAATGGATGAAGGAGAATAAGGAAAAAAATGCCAAAGTGACCAGGTGGTTCTTGGCCCTACAACAATATAAATTCACAATAGAACATAGAAGTGGGTCAAAAAATGCAAATGCAGATGGGTTATCGAGGGTACATTGCTGGGGTAAAAAGGTCGCTCGACCTGATAGGTTTGAGCTGAGGGAGAGGATGTGAAGGATGGTCAGTCTATAGTAAGAGGAGGGAGTACCAGGGACGGGGAAACTGGTATTTCGCTCTCATAGAAGAAAACAACAAAACTTCAGTTCCCAAAAGCCCGAGCGCAGTAGGGGATCAGGTGACCTGGTAGCAGGGGAAATGGACGATAAAAAGGGACCCCGGAGTGTACAAGTGTGGGTGTAGGAGCGTGTAGCAAGGACGCAACTGGGTTGCTGTAAAACTTGTGAAAGGTAGAAGTGAATAAGGTATTTCAAGCAAGTAATACCGGTTTATTATTTTGTGAGACCTTCGTTTGGTTAAAAGAAGCAACGTGTTAAAGAATCGTGGGTGACGTGAAAAGGATTACGAGGAGCAATACAAACAGCTGTGAAGCAGAGGATTACGAGGAGTAATAGAAAAAAAAAAAACACGCCGTGAGTACTACAGCCTGGATAGCCACACCGAGAGGTAAAATAACATTTAAACTACTCTGTTTTCGCTGAAGTAAAAAGAAAGTGTGCACCGCTGAGTGAAACCTGCTTACTCGATTTACTGTTGTGAGTATATCGGTACAGCCGAGTGAAGTTATAACTTATAAGCTGCACTGTCCGCCGTGACAGAAATGAAACACTCAGCCTGGGGAAAGTGTAATTTAAAATAACCTGTGGTCTTAAAAACAAAAATACGGGACACGGGTAGGAATTACTGATGATAATACCAAGCAGGTGAAGACGCGCGGTGTATTTACAGAGGAAGATAGTACCCGGGACTCTGAATATTTACATAATCCTGTGCGTATGCCTAGCCAGGGTTTTTACATAGAGAGCGAGTGCTGTGTTAAACGGATACCTGGAAATTACCGTGTTAAGGGCTGTGTTATTATCTCTGGAATCAAACACACAGAAGCTAAAGTGTTTAAGGACTGTTTTATTATTTGGTTTGGAACAAACACTTAGAAACGGAAGTATTATTGTTTGGTTTTGAAGAAACCGACACGTTTAGTTTGTGGTGTAATTTGGGAACAGTGCCACCTGCTGGCCCATGTGAGTTTCACCGAGGTATAGTGAAGAAATATACCAGAGTCTACTGCACTCGGTGGTCTGAACACTAAGTGACTGTTTTTACCTGTTAGAAGGCTAGCTTCTGCAGGGCTAGATAGGGAAAAGGAAAACAGTTCAGTTAGTGCCCAGAGGGCAGGTTTTCTTTTGTTTATTTTCGTTTTTTCTTTATTCATGTTCAAATATAAATAAACTTACCAGTTTATTTTATTGCCTTCGTCCTGTGTGCTCTCTCCGACTGTCAATTTGGCTTCCACACCAAACAAATAGTTCACAATATATATATATATATATATATATATATTCCCTCCTAAAGTCCCACTTCCTTAAACTTCCACTGCCTCAAAGTGGCCAACTGCAGATCTCTTTTAGGTGAAGCAAGATGTCAAGAGTTGGAAGAACTTGGAAGAATCAACTGGGACATCGTAGGACTAAGCGAAGTACGGCTAAAAGACCAAGGATTACTAGAACTCAAGAGTGGACATCTTCTCTTCTACCGAGGCACCACAGAAGGACGAACAGGAGGCGTTGGATTCATTGTCCATAAGAGAATCAAGAATAACGTAGTAGAGATCGACAGCGCGTCAGAGAGGTCCGCAAGACTGATAGTGAAAGTTTCAAGGAAGTATCAACTTCAGGTCATCTAAGCATATGTACCAACAACAAGCTATTTGGATGAGGAAGTCGAAGATTTCTATGAAGAAGTACAAGAACTATACAAAAATGGGAAAGAGCCACTTTAAGTTCATCATCGGTGACTTCAACGCCAAAATAGGAGCCCAGCAAGAAGATGAGAATTCGGTCTGCAAATTTGGACATGGCGACAGGAACGAGCAGGGCGACAGACTAGTCGAATTTGCTGAGAACAAGAACTTATTCATCATGAACCCCTTCTTCCAGAAGAAACTCATCAGGAAATGGAAATGGAGAGGACCCAATGGAGTGAAGAATGAAATTGACTACATACTCAACAAGAAGCACACCGTACAAGATGTCTCGGTACTAAACTATTTTAACATAGGAAGTGATCACAGACTCGTAAGATGCAAAATACACCTAAACACAGCATTGGAGAGAGCGAAACTTGTGATGACGAAATCCAACACAATCAACGTAGAAATGCTTCAGAAGCAAAGTCTGGTGTTTCAACTGGAACTGAAAAATAGATTCAGTGGTCTTCAAGATCTGAAAAAGATCGAGCAATTGAGGTGAACAAAATCTATGAGGAAGTGAAACAAGTAACTGCAGAAACAGCAAAAAACATCGCTGGAACGCAGAGTATAAAATGCAACCAGAAGATCATGCAGGAATTACATCTTTAAATCTGGAGTTGCTTTAATCAGAAAACATTGCAGCTTAAAGCCTTGCAGCTGCGTGTATTTTTCTGATAAGCTGAAACTCGGAGCAGCTGATTCAAATCCCGCGGCGTTCTGGGACACGGGGGAGGAGCGGAGCACGCAGCACAAACACAAACAAACAAAAGGCAGGCAGTCTTCCGAGCGACAGCGTGTGGAAGCGACATCGTGGGAGAAGTACAGTCGTGGACAAGTACAGCGCAGTTAGAAGCAGTTTGAAAGCAGGTTGACAGCTGCAGAAGCTACACTAAACAAAAAAAAATGGTCTTCAAGCCAGTAATCTGTGACAACTGCATGATGTGGGAAATCCGAGAAAACCAACAGAGCTCAACCAAGTTTGTGTAAAGTGCCGCACCATCCAGGACTTGCTTCAGCGATTAAGCCTGCTAGAAAAGGAGATGGAGGAAATGAGACAGCAACAGGAGCTTGAGGAGCTGACACACCCACAATTCATGGAAGTCTGCACCCCTAGCAGACTGAAAGCCACCAGGGAGATGGAAGAGAGTCGAAACAGCTGGGTTCAGATAGGCAGAAGCAGGGAAAAAAGAAACTTCGTCAAACACAACCACCAGAAATCCAGACAGCCAACACATTTGAGCCACTTCAACATTTAGATGACCAAAACCAACATCAAGAGAATGAAAGAAACAACACCCAGGACCCTATAAACAGTGCTGACCAGGCAGCAAAAAGAAGGGAGGTCATGATTGTTGGGGACTCCATACTGAGAAACACAGCAAGTTCAGTTCGCAGTTTGGACCCCCTTACTACAACAGTGTGCTGCCTTCCAGGATCCTCTGTCAAGCACATCACTGAGAACGTGGACAGGCTCCTAGAACGAACAGGAGATGACCCGGTAGTAGTCGTCCACATTGGTACAAACAACATTGGAAGAGACAGGCCAAGATCCCTGCAAAACAAATTCAGAGAGCTAGGAAGGAAATTAAAAGACAAGACCAAAACTGTGGTATTTTCTGGGATACTGCCGGCGCCTTGCAAAGGACCATATGGACAGCTGGAAATACAAAATCAAAATGCATGGCTGAAATCATGGTGCACACAGGAAGGCTTCACCTTTCTTGAACATTGGAGCACTTTCTACAACAAGGACTATCTATACAGGTGGGACGGACTGCACTTAAACAGAAAGGGAACCAATCTACTGGAGAAAGGATCCTTCAGGCGGTCCAGAAGCATTTAAACTAGAAAGGAAGGGGGAGAAAACAAAAAAAAACAGAAGGGAGACTACATCAAAACAAGGGCAACAACTCAGGTAAGACCACTATTAAATGTATTTATCTTAATGCTAGAAGTCTCAGAAACAAAATGTTAGAACTTGAAGCTACTGCACTAACAAGTAACTACGATGTGATAGGTGTTACAGAAACTTGGTTGTCTGAGAGTGATGGAGACGAATATAATATTAGTGGGTACACACTGTATAGGAAAGACAGGCAGGACAGAAGAGGTGGAGGGGTAGCGCTATACATAAGAAATAGCCTTGAAGCCCAGGTGTTAAATCAGGACAAAGAAAACAATGCAGAATCAATATGGGTCAGAATAATGGACACAAATTCAAAGGGCATAATAATAGGAGCATGCTATAGACCGCCAAATTCAGACGCTGAGCAAAATAATCTGTTGTACAATGACATTAGAAATGCATGTAGCAAAGGAGAAGCCATACTAATGGGGGGATTTCAACTTCCCCATATAAAATGGGAAAACCCAATGGGGGCACGGGCGGACGAAATTGAAATGGTGGAAATGACAAATGACTGCTTCCTAACGCAATTTGTCAAGGCACCGACTAGAGGGGAGGCATGCCTTGATTTAGTCTTTTCAAATAATGAAGACAGAATAACTAAAACAGAGGTCAGAGAGCCATTGGCCAACTCAGACCACAACATGGTCTCATTTGAAATATTTTTTAAAACCCCAAAAGTAATGACTAAAGCTAAGGTTTACAATTTTAGAAAAGCAAACTATGAAGGTATGAAACAGAGACTAATAGAAGTAGAATGAGTAAAATAGAGAAAACATCCACAGAAAAAGGGTGGCTGTCTTTTAAAAATGTAGTACTAGAGGCACAAAACAATTACATCCCAAAAGTAGACAAATCTAAATCTAAAACAAAATGGCCAAAATGGTTTAATAGATCAATTAAAAAAAATATTCAGCGAAAAAAAGGCACTTTACAGAGCGTTTAAAAGGGACCAAAAACAAAGCACACAGAAAGAGTACTTGGAACTGCAAACACAAGTCAAAAAGGAAGTTAGAAAGGCCAAGAGAGAGATAGAAATCAATATTGCTAAGGGGGCTAAAACCAATTCCAAAATGTTTTTCCAATATTATAACAGCAAGAGAACATTCAAAGAGGAGGTTAAATGCCTAAGAGACACAAATGGCAAAATCACAGATGAAGAGAAAAAAATAGCAAATATATTAAATGATTACTTTTCGCAGGTTTTTACAAAGGAGGACACGGACAACATGCCCCACATGTCTACCTGTTCCTATCCAGTTTTAAATAACTTTAGCATAACAGAGGCAGAAGTGTTAAAGGGACTAGGAGCTCTTAAAATAAACAAATCCCCTGGGCCGGATGAGATCCTCCCAATAGTACTCAAAGAAATGAAAGAAGTTATTTACAAGCCGCTAACCAAGATCATGCAACAGTCCCTTGACACAGGGGTTGTACCGACAGACTGGAAAATAGCAAACGTAATACCGATCCACAAAAAGGGAGACAAAACCGAACCAGGTAACTACAGACCAATAAGCCTGACTTCTATTATATGTAAACTTATGGAAACTATAATAAGATCCAAAATGGAAAATTACCTATATGGTAACAATATCCTGGGAGACAGTCAGCATGGTTTTAGGAAAGGGAGATCGTGTCTAACTAACCTACTTGACTTTTTGAGGATGCAACATTGAAAATGGATAACTGCAAAGCATACGACATGGTCTATTTAGATTTCCAGAAAGCTTTTGACAAAGTCCCGCATAAAAGATTAATTCTCAAACTGAACGCAGTAGGGATTCAAGGAAATGCATGCACATGGATTAGGGAGTGGTTAACATGTAGAAAACAGAAAGTACTGATTAGAGGAGAAACCTCGAAATGGAGTGAGGTAACCAGTGGTGTACCACAGGGATCAGTATTAGGTCCTCTGCTATTCCTAATCTACATTAATGATTTAGACTCTGGTATAGTAAGCAAACTCGTTAAATTTGCAGACGACACAAAAATAGGAGGAGTGGCAGACACTGTTGAAGCAGCAAAGGTCATTCAAAATGATCTAGACCGCATTCAAAATTGGGCAGACACATGGCAAATGAAATTTAATAGAGAAAAGTGTAAAGTATTGCATGCAGGAAATAAAATGTTCATTATAAATATCATATGGGAGATACTGAAATTGAAGAAGGAACTATGAAAAAAGACCTAGGAGTTTATGTTGACTCAGAAATGTCTTCATCTAGACAATGTGGGAAGCTATAAAAAGGCTAACAAGATGCTTGGATATATTGTGAGAAGTGTTGAATTTAAATCAAGGGAAGTAATGTTAAAACTCTACAATGCATTAGTAAGACCTCACCTAGAATATTGTGTTCAGTTCTGGTCACCTCGTTACAAAAAGGATATTGCTGCTCTAGAAAGAGTGCAAAGAAGAGCAACCAGAATTATCCCGGTTTAAAAGGCATGTCG
This sequence comes from Huso huso, assembly GCA_036884735.1. Lineage (NCBI taxonomy): Eukaryota > Metazoa > Chordata > Actinopteri > Acipenseriformes > Acipenseridae > Huso > Huso huso. The sequence continues at coordinate 37,875,988 of CM072667.1, forward strand.
TATGCAGACAGGCTAAAAGAATTGAATCTATTCAGTCTTGAACAAAGAAGACTACGCTACGATCTGATTCAAACATTCAAAATCCTAAAAGGTATAGACAATGTCAACCCGGGGACTTCTTTGACTTGAAAAAAGAAAAAAGGACCAGGGGTCATAAATGGAGATTAGATAAAGGGGCATTCAGAACAGAAAATAGGAGGCACTTTTTTACACAGAGAATTGTGAGGGTCTGGAACCAACTCCCCAGTAATGTTGTTGAAGCTGACACCCTGGGATCCTTCAAGAAGCTGCTTGATGAGATTCTGGGATCAATAAGCTACTAACAACCAAACGAGCAAGATGGGCTGAATGGCCTCCTCTCGTTTGTAAACTTTCTTATGTTCTTATGTTCTTAAGAGACAAAAGACCTCATGAAGAAAAGAATGGAAATGAAACAAACAGCAGCTCCAAAGTCAAAGATTGAATACATTGAGCTCTGCAAGACAGAGCTCAATGGGATCAAACTTGAAGTCAATAACTACATATACTTAGGGCAGTTAGTTATGGCAACAGAGAACCAAATGTGCGAAATCAACAATCAAACTACCCTTATGCCTCAAGAGGAAAGTCTTCGACCAATGTGTGCTGCCAGTGCTAACTTACGGATGCCAAACCTGGACCCTCAATGCAAAAAAATGACTCAAAAATTTCAAAAGACTCAACGGAGTACAGAAAGATGCATGCTGGGAATAACAAGAAGAGAGGAAAAGGAAGGAATGGATAATTATTATAAGAGCGAAAAAACTGAAATGGCAGTGGGCCGGACATGTAGCAAGAAGAACAGACCATCGCTGGACCAAGGAGATACTAGACTGAATCAATAACAAAACAAGCGATATAAAGCGACCAAGAAGAAGACCTCCAGGAAGATGGCAAGATGTAATTAGGAAACACATCGGAGCAACGTGGATGAGGGACAGGCTTTTGCGGAAGAATCTTGGGGAGGCCTTCATCCAGCAGTGGATTGAAAATGGGTGATGATGATGATGATGATGATGATGACATAGAATAATAGATGAGCTTCCGTAAGTTACAGAAAAATAATTCCATCTAGGGTTTATGTGATGTCATATATTATGAGACTGTTAGGTCGAGTATTTCATAAACTGTCACAGAAACCCTAGATGGAATTATTTTTCTTTAACTCACTGAAGCCCATCTATTATTTTTTTTATAATACATGGATATTAGTATCTGTAATAAAAAAATAAAAATAAACGGGTGTTAAGGTTCAAATTGCAAGTTAATTTAATGAATAATAATAACTAGGCTTTCTACTATTCGGTTTTTATTTTTTTGCCAAATCGACGACTAATATCGACGTTTACTTTTTAAAGAATTCACGTTTTTTTCTATCTTTATTTTTCAATTCAAGCAGAGAATGGGTGAAATCGACCTTTATGCTTTTAAAAAAAGACTGTTTATGCCACTGCGAAACCCCTTTATTATTCAACATGCAACAAAACCATGGTCACCAACATTCTAATAGAAAAACATTCAAATTGAAATGATATTTGGTCAATGCGGAGCTATGCCTTGTATAGATAAAGATCCTCCACAATTTAAAAAAAAATGTCTTAAATAAACTGCAGGATACATTTACTAGTAAAAATATGCACAGAACAAAACAGATAGTTGAACATATCTAACTCGCACTTATTATTCAGTCTGAGCTCCCCCCCACACCCCCAGTCCTGCTTCAGCACAGCTGGACTCAGATACCATGTTTCCATGACACCTCCCTCAATTAGTAGCATTGTGCAGAATTGCTTCAAAACACAGACCACACATTAAATAATGAGGGAAACCAGCACCAGATTCTTGTTTTTTCCTGCATTTTCACCAAGCAAGCTTCCATTTGACTTTTTTAAGACAGTTTCTGAGCGCTATCCTTCATATTTTTATGACCTTGTGATTGCATGTGTTCAACCATTCTGTTTGCCTTTGCGGTGACTTCTGCTTTGCACAGTTACATACCAGTTTACATACCAGTTTTCTTCATCTCCTGTCCCATGTTTATTTACAATTTTTACTTCAAAGGCAGGGTATTCTGCACAATACTCATTTAGTGTTTTCCTCTTGCACCACATTTTTTAATCTAACAAGTAACTGTCACTGTATATATAGCAAAAGCTTACCTACACCTTACCCGCTAATTTCAAAGTCGGCGCATTGAATGACAGACACTGTAGGTGGCAAATGAAAGTGCACAATCGGTGCCGGTTTGATGATTGACAGACATTTAAACGAATGAGAGCATTGTAGTTGTGCTTCAGGCAATGAGCCGTTTTTTGCCCGTATCATCCTGTGTTGTTGTTTTGTTTCCTGGTCTGATGTCACCACTGTAGCCCTCACTGTGACATATGGTGTCCTGTGTGGGATAAACCACAGCCTCCACGAGTCAGACCAGGGAAGGACAGCGTTTTTTTTAAATTATATTATATATATTATTATATTTGTGAAGGAAAAAAAGAGAGGAGAGTTTGTTTTTCAAAAAAAAATGGGCAGAATAAGGCAGCATCAGCGACAACAGCAGCACCTCCCCAGCGTCCAGCGCTCAGACGGGAGCAGCTGGGACGAATATTTCCGCCTGGTGGAGGCCTCAAGTTGGTGCCCGTTCTGTGAAGAGTGGAGCCATTCCATCCTCAGCTGCGTATCTCAGCGCTCTCGAGGCCGAGAACCTGTGCGCTGCCTGCGGGGAACGGGGTCACTATGTGGGAGAGGGAGCACCGCGCCTGGAAGAGGATTGCTTGCCGCTCCTGTCCGCCACCATGGAAGGGCTGCTTGTTGCTCCCGTCTCCGCCACCATGGGAGGACTACCTGCCGCTCCCACCTCCACCACCAGAGCTGGAGCTACCTCTACCACCAGAGGGAGAAGAGCTGCAGCTCATTCAGCCCACATCGCCTGGGGTTGCCTGTCCCGCACCACCTAGGGCTGCCGAGCCTGCAATGCCTAGGGCTGCCTCCAAGACACTGCCCGGGGATGCCTGCACATCAGTGTCCGAGAATGCCTCCAAGATATCACTTGGGGATGCCTGCACGTCACCACCTGGGGATGCCTCCAAGTCGCCGCCTGGGGATGCCTGTCTGTCATTACCCGGGGTGGTATTAAATCCAGCAGCAGCCTTTGCACTGCTGGAAAGTCTGGGGCCCCCAGAAAAGGAAGCCGTCAGCTACAGAGTGCGAAGGAGAAGTGGAGCTCCCGCTGCTGTCTTCATGGCCAGGGGCTGCCCTCCTGAGTACACCTCAGGCGCTTGGAGGAGAGAAGCAGGAGCTGCCGCTGCCTCCACGAGATGAGGGAACAGGATGTGATGCTGGCATTCCTCAGCAGCCACTGCATAGCCTGCTGAGGGCAGCACAGCAGAAACCAGCCCCGCCGCAGCTGCTGCGAAAAGGGCCAGCCCCGCCGCAGCCACGGCCAGAGTGGCCAATTCCAACCCTTGCACCATGCATGTTCCTGATTCCTTCAACAGACGCTATCAGAGGGGCCGGAGCTTCCGCTGTCTCTCCTCTTTATATTTCAGGGGGTCCTGGAGCTGTCTTTACCTGGGGGTCTAGAACCACTGCTGCTAGGGGGTCTAGAGCCGTCGCCTCCTGAGTATCCACCCCAGCCGTTACCTCCTGAGGGAATGCTCCTACCCCCGTCCTGCACCGTCCAGGGCAACTGAGACTGTCTCACCTGGGGTAGCCGGCTCTGCTTCACCTGGGGTCGTCTGCTCGCCGGCGCCTGCTCGCCTGAGGATGTCTGCATGTCTCTGCCAGGGGATGCCGCCTGCATGCTACTGGCCAAAGTTGCCAGTATTCTACGGCCTGAGTTGCCACTGGGAGGCCAGGGGAAGCCTCCGCTCCCACCCCAGAATATGGACTTAGACTTTGGGGATTTTAAGGGTGGAGGTGGCCGTTGAGGCCATGTGTGCTGCGCACAAAGGGGGGCGTATGTGGTAGGGTGCCCGCTCTCTGTGTATTTATTATTATTGTTTGCTGCACGGATGAAAAGTTGCCGCCATTATTTAGAATTACCTCACGAAGATGCATGACTGATCAGCTACTAAGGGTATAAATAGCTGACAGTCACGCATCTTATTAAACCCGTGCAAAATGTGACTGAGGGATAATAAGATAATTGTTAGCTAGTTAATCCCTCGGTCACAAATATAAAGTTAGGAGGTTAGGAGTTGGGAGGTAAAGTGATTTAAAAAAAGATAACAATTGCTATGTATGCTGGTTTTGCAACCAGCATACTACTTGTTGCTATTTATTGTTTATTTGTTTGACCAACATGCCGTTTTCTTTTATGTATTGTTTAATAAATACTGCGCAGCCATTGCGACTCAGTTTCACCCCATATCCTGTATCCTTGCATTAATTTCTGGTCTGACGTCACCCCTACAGCCAGCCTGGTCACACAGTGTCATTTGACATTGGTATTTTTGCCAGTTCCTTGGCCTTCTGCTCTCCAAACATTTCCTTTACAATTTCAATGGCACATGGCATTAGCAACTCCTCGGCAATCGTATGCGATTTTTTGGCTTTAGCACTTTTCTGTGCCCCTATGTACGATGACACTACAAGCTTTTTATCCACAGTAGTTGTGGATTTCAGTACGGCTTTAGCACCAAGCAGTTCCTTAGCCTTTCACTCAAAAAATGAATCTTGCTTGTTTTTATATATTTCATTCTTGGCAATTAAATGTCTGTAACTTGGAGGGTTTCAAACATTCATTGGACAGTACTTGTGCACAAATTAGAACACTGCAGTTGAGGTCTATCTCCACTTCCAGTACAAATAAAACCGAAATTCAAGTAGCTGTCTTTGTATTTCCTTCATTTTGCAGTCTTAATAACGCCTTTATGTTTTTTACTCACAACACCACCTCCTCACTGTTCTTCAGCCCTTACGGTTGAACGAAGTTCTGTCTCATCATTCTGCGGGCTTTGTTGTTTTGATGCTGATGGTCGAATTAAAAATGTATCCATATCTGGGATTTATTTATTGTGTGTGTTTCCAACGATTTTTCCTTTGCTTTGTAACCTGTCGTGCTCCCGCTGAAATAGCTCTATTACACCATACGTAACCCGAGAACGCATGCTTATGACATGCTGAAACTAATAGGTTTCAGTGGGTCATAAGCATGCAGGAAAATAACACATTCTCTGGTTTATTTTTGGAAACCTCCTCAAGGCCCCCTAGGCGGCTGTGGACCCCTGGTTGAGAACCCCTGCTCGACACCATAAACACAAAATAGAGGCCATAATACTGGAAAATCATGGAGATTTAAACCAATTTCATTTTTTATTACCTCCTTCACAGGAGCCACAAGGACACATTTCCGGCCTCTGTAAAACTCTTCCAAACCAGCCTGGGTTGGAACAGTAAATCCTGGACTATAAACTGTTTTTTTAATTAAAAGATTTAAAAATGTTTTCAGATTGCAGCTTTCTTCTTGGATCAACGCTGTCGTTCAGTACAGAAAATTACTTTAAAATACTGCCAGAGACTACCATCTCACTCACAACCCCCTGTGTGATTACTTCTATGAATACAACCTCATACATGCACACCTTCATTTAACACCACCATTGAGACTCAATTGCTATTTTTGGAAAATGCTCCTGACCTGAAGAGGCTTTTTTTGGAACGGGAAGCGAAGATTTGTCCATATTAACAGATAGCCAAAGGTCCCCGTTTGTGACCCTGCCAAAGGTGCTGTTTATGAAGCCTTGCTCTCTTGGCCAGTGCAGCAAAATATATCAATTTCATGGCAGACATTATTTAAGCACATGTATTACTGAAACAGAGGTACCATTTATGTCAGGGAATATAGGCATTTTTTGTGCAGAAGTTTTATTCTGGCACCAGAATGATATAGCAATTTTATAGTCAATGGGATTTTTATTTTTACACGAAACACTGTATTATGTGGTATATAATACAGTATATGTTATTATGTGCCTGTATCTTGAGAAGGAAATGTTATAAAACTTTGATATGGATTTATTTATTTTTAGACTGTAATTATAATTTAGAGAAAGAAAGCTTAGCTTCTTGACAACAGGATAAACATTAAAATTTCAATACAATTTGATATTGTGAATAATGAATACACATCCCTTGCCTTAACATTATTACTAATTTCTGTTTGTGCCTCTTCTGTTTGTTGTAAATTTTTTTTTTGAGCAATAGTTTGTATGTCCTTGTGACAGGATAGCCGCAGAGGGAAGACTCAGAGTCAGGAAAATGCAGTGATACTAAATACTTTTATTGATCAAAACACAAAATAAAAAGGCACGATGGCCAAGCAAAAGGTATAAACACAAAACAAAGGTTTCCAAACAAAACACCGGAACAAATAAATCAAATTAAACAAGTACCTATATCTACATTTTTACAGGTAACACTTACTCTCTGTATCCCCAACCCCCAACCCCGAGAAAGCATTCCTCCTGGCTTTTATAGTCTGTGGCTGGAGCCCAATTAATCAATAATTAACAATTAGCTAATTAAGGCTCCAGCCACATTCTCACATGGATTTGGCAGGGAGTAATTTAACCCCCTCCCTACCGATCCAAAACAAACAATCACAAATAATGAAAACCATGATAATTATAATGAAAATCATAATGAAAACAACAGTAAACATAATAACACAAATTTAGGGGCGGGCGGGCACCCCATCACAGTCCTTAATCAGCTTGGGAATGCAAACAAAGTCACTTTACTGCTGCTCGTACTGTGGTCGGAGAGCACCTTCGTTCAATCTTCTAAACTTGATATTGTGTATGCATGTAAGTGCTGCATTATGTTATTTTTAATGTAATCTCGATGATGGAGAAAAATACTCATGGGAGAAAGATACAAGTAGTCATATATTGTTATTACTTATCAATTGGTGCATGGACTGGCAATTGGTAACAATGGTTACAATGGTTGTGTATTTGAAACTGCAGGCTATTACAGGATATAGATAGCCATTCTGTTTTAAAATCTCCCTACTGTAGTTTAGGATTGTAGTGTATCTAGTTCAGTTCTATAGTTCAGTTACAAGAGCACAAGTATACAAAGAGTTAAGCTTCTTTAGTTACGTCATACTGTTAATACTGCGCAAGTGCATAACAGTGCAGTACAACAAAAGACTTTATATGGAAGCATCAAATAAACACAGCGTAGGTTTCCAGTGTCTTCATTTTGTTGTATAATAAAACACAACAAGGATCATATATCCAAGTTAGATTAGGCCAATTATTCCAGATTCCTGTCTTTTTCTGTAAATAAAAAGGCAGTGTTTTTGCCTCTATCTAGTTTGGACTTCTATATACTTAACCAAACCAACAACACTTTCAGAGCTACAGCTATACTCATGTCATCCAGCCATCCCTTCTCCATCTCGTTTAAAAAACATAAACACAGGATAACTTTAAAAACGTGAGCAAGAGATTTCCTCTTAAAATAGCTCTTTTTTTTTTTTTTTTATCAAAACAATAACACCTAAGGTTATTTCACCTGGTTGTGGCTTAAAGTAAATCAATACATATTCTTTCTATAATTGACTCTCAGACCAGTGTTGGAGTAGTCAGATTTCAGATAAATCTTCCTTTTCAGTAACACAAACAACTTCATTTAAGTACAGCTAACCGATTGGCTTCCCTTTTTAAAAAGTGGAAAAACATTGAAGTTACCTTGATTTGAAGTCACTTGAGCTATTACCTTTTTAGGTAAAAGTGAGGATGGGAGTCTAAAAAACTCTGTAGTTCAGGACAAACCCCACAACACAGAATTGTTTTTTTTTTGTTGTTTTTTTATAAATTCAGTCGTTGCCAATTATTTTTATTATTTTCTCCCAATTTGGAATGGCCAATTATTTTATTATGCTCAGCTCACCGCTACCACCCCTGCGCTGACTCGGGAGGGCGAAGACAAACACACGCTGTCCTCCGAAGCGTGAGCCGTCAGCCGACCGCTTCTTTACACACTGCGGACTCACCGTGCAGCCACCCCAGAGCTACAGCGTTGGAGGACAACGCAGCTCTTGGGCAGCTTACAGGCAAGCCCGCAGGCGCCCGGCCAGACTACAGGGGTCGCTGGTGCGCGGTGAGCTGAGAACACCCTGGCCGACCTAACCCTCCCTCCTCCCGGGCAGCGCTCGGCCAATTGACCGCCGCCCCCTGGGAGCTCCCATCCTCGGTCGGCAAAGGAATAGCCTGGACTCGAACTTGCGACGTCCAGACTATAGAGCGCATCCTGCACTCTACGCGAGTGCTTTTACTGGATGCGCCACTCGGGAGCCCACAACACAGAAATTTGAGTATAAGGAAATATTTTTATTGATGATTATGCAATGTATGGAAGAAACAATTTGGCATCAAACCTTCTTGGTTTGAGGAGGCACCACCTGGCCGTCTGGACTAGACAGGAGACCCCCAAAATTCAAGCGTGTCCCAAAGAGTAGATTTTAATTACTGAGTAGAGCAAAAGCATTTTTAAGGTAATTGATGTCAGTTCTGATATATGACTGGTATGCTTCGGATGACAGGATTCCACGACGGGAGGCTATGGAAGCTGCTCTTATCCGAAAAAAAAAGTGACCTGAATATTTTTCTGCTGGAAACCCAGACCTGAACAGGATCTGGCGGAGGTGATAGATAAACCAATCTACTGGGAGCTCCCTGTGATAGCTGAAGTTGTTGAAAAGAAAGAAGAGATACATATGGACTTAATATTGAATTTAATCTGAAGTAATAAAATGAGGAGCCTTTTCTTTCTTGGTCAGTTTTGCTCTTTTTTTAAGTGGAAGGTTAGAGTATCATTTGAGAGAATAGATAGGTCATCGATGCATGGGTGAATGAGAGGGTTGAAGTGGCAAAAGAATGCAGTGAATTCTGAACATCTCAAAAACCCAAAGGCAGCCAGGAGAAATAACTCTTCAAGAGGCTTATCTAAAACATTTGAGTGATACATACCGAAGAGTGTGCATACAACTAATAAGTATTGTAAACTTGTGTGGTGTTCAGGGGGCATGAACAAGGGCTCCTCCCCCTACTTCCCTCCTACCAATAACATCTGCTAATCCCCTATTTAAACCCCAAGCCTTGAGTTTGCTCTGTTTTGCGTTTTTTTTGGTTTTCCACCATCCTCCCCTCCTCCCCCACTACACTTATTCTTCTATTCGGCTCTCCACCTCTGCAACTGCGCCCTCCTCCGCAACAGTCTCCCTCTTGGGGGTAAATGAAGCTCCCAACCTTAGAAGCACAGCCGCTGCTGGATTCGTCCTCCATGAGGAAGGTTCTCTGCACGTCAAGGGGGACCCCCAACCAAATTTAACTATCTGTCATCTTTCCATTCTCTCCTTTAGATCCCCCTTGGGGGATGTATCGGTTGCTTCCCAGCCTTGGAGACCGAACGGTCTCACCTCCGCGAGGGCGGTTCTCTGCAAGCCAAGATGAATCTCCTTACTCTTCTCTAAGTTATAAGCACATATCTTCTATTAGCAATTCCCGAGGTCTCTTCCTCTACGCAGCCCTGCATCATGTCCAGTGAATATCTATTGTGATAAGCCCACTTTTAATGGAAGAGGCTCTTTGTGAGTGTTTTTAAGGTAGGTTAAGAAAGATGACATTACTGTAACAGTAAATGAAGGAAAAGGAATAGTGAAAGTTGAATAGAAGTGTGAGCAGGATGCCTTTACTGGTGACATCAGTCCAGGAAATGAATGCAACACACAGGCAATTGTGGGGCGAAACTGAGATGCAACGGCGCTCAGCTTTTATTAAATCAAATAAAAGCTTTAGACCAGGGGTGTCAAACTCGTTTCGTTTGGCGGGCCTGATCAGATACCCTGGAGCTTGGCGTCGGCCGAGTGAAATACAAACACGAACCCAAAACCTCAAAATTATTGTATTTAACAAAAATTATCAACATAGCATATTTACATTCATGATAAACTTGTATCCTACAATGTTAAGACCCTTCCAATTACTACCATTTGGGATAGGGAGTTGAGTAAGCTTGCTGTCACCCCTGACTGGGATACTATCTGGGAGAATATTTTTATATCGTCTAAAAAATCTGGCACATCAGCTTATTCATTAAAAAATGTCTCAGATTCTATGCTACTCCACTTAGGAGTTTCCAGATGAAAATAGTAGCAGATCCTTCCTGCCAGGCTTGTACCCTGGGGCGCGATGGGCACATACTTGCATATGTTCTGGGAGTGCCTGGAAATTGTTACCTTTTGGAAGTTTGTTGTAACTACTATGGGCTCTCTAGTGGGGGTGGTCATGCCCCTCTCTCCGCTTTTGCTGGCTGATGACTCCCAGTTAGCATTGCCAATGAAGTGGCACAGTTGTTTGAGTGAGATCAAGTGCATATTATTATTATTGTTATTATTATTATCATTATTGTCAAATTAAAGCTATTATTATTATTGTTATATTGTGGTATTTTCCCCTAGGACACATATAAAAGAAAAACAAAACAAAGATGCAATAAAAATGCAGCCCCTATTTTCCCGGTCTACATTCTCAAGCAAAGTCTGTCTTGATTTATAGTAGCTCCTGAAGCCACTCCAGTGACTGAACGTAGTCACTAGTCAGTTCTAGTTTCTATGTCACATTTTGGGGAGCATTGCTTTGTATTGGTACCTAGTCTAACATATACCAATTACAATTTATTTTCCAGTTATGTTGGTTTTCTGCAATGGAAATATGTGCTTGTGCTGTTTGACAGAGGTTTCATGCTCCTGCTCCAATTTCCATTTCAGCTCTGAAATGTGGCCGTCAGGCTATATTTGCATTGTAGAAGCAGTGCACTAAATACGCTCGTTATCTTCATGCATCTACATACTGAAACTATTTAGCGCTTCTAATATGTAGATACAAATGGGTAGCTTGATTCAAGTAAATTCCTCACGCACCACATTAAAAACAAATGTCAAAAAGCTGAATTGCACTCAGAGCTCTGCACATTGCCTCCCAATCTGCGGTTGACCCTCGGTTTGTTCCTCGAGCCAAGTGTGACCTGAAACACTTGCTGTTGGATTGACCAGCATTAATCCAATCACACTTGTTAATGTTTGTAGCATAAAGGCTGTTTTGTGAACCTCAAATACTACTGGGCTATTAATTCAAAATGTTCCAAGTGTTGAAATGAAGGATGTTCTTCCCAGGCCACCTGACTTCATGGTCTTGCATTATAAACGGATGGAAGTTAGATGTTAATGCGGTGACTCAAAGAGCTTCTCAAGTGGGCGACTGAGCTGAACTTCTGGCATTGAGGGTACTGCGCCTGTCTAGAAACTGCTGGCTAGGCTGAGATCTCTAAACAGCAAGACTATTGTGAAGCCAGAGGCAGGCAATGCCAGTGTCAGATACGTTCTTCTTTTTTACATGGAAAAGGGAATTGCTGAGCTTGTTACAGGTGATCAAATATTGAGGTTCTTGCCACTTGGTCAATATTTTGTTTGCTTGCTGGAGCACATTTTTCAGCCTGGTTTTGAGGCCGAATCATCAGGCATTTGTTTTAAAATCCATCTTGAAAGGAAGGCCTTCTCATTAATTAACAATAACATTTTCAGAACCTGAAAGGTTCCCTCTTAATTAAGGAGAGTTGAGGCTTCTCCCTGGTGAGTGGGTTTTTGCATGAGGCCATATTTTCAAAGCAGACAGTGGGGTTTTTATTAACATGACACAAGTCTCTGTTTGCTTCCTCTCCTACTTGGTTTCTCTGTTCTGCACTGAGAATGTGTTTTTTTTCCAGTTCTTTACAAAGGGCAATTTCAGAAGACAGATTTATTGGACAGAAAGTAATGTCTGTGGAAAGACAAATAGGTAACAGTGGGAAAGGTTTCAAACATAACCGTGAATTATACACTATCAAATTATTTACCTAGAATGAGCTTAGGAATGAGAGTTGGCAAAATGGCTAATTCATGCTGAGAAGGTACAGTATCGGATTTTGTCAGCCTGAAATCCCCTTGACATTCGTTATAAAAAACCAGAACATTCAAACTATTTGTCCCCAATTAATACAGAATATCATGAAAAATTCATTAATATGTCAAAAGCCAGCCCTTTCATTGTTCATTAAAGTGGTAAATAAAACTCTGTAAATTGGATTGCGCAATTATATTTAAAACATAGGCCTTAAATGTTCAGTTTTGAAAGAAACACATTTAAAAATAACATCAAGTTTTAAAAAGAATACAAGATTTATGAAATTACTTTGTTTAAGTTACTGATTTGCATTCCGCTCTCTGTAAAAAAAAAAAAAAAAAAAATGTATTTCATTGGGTGAAATTTCATAATTTGAATTTTAAATATTGCAGTTATGGAGTTGAGAATCATTATTAATGTCAGGTTTGTGGAACTGAGATTAGTGAATAATAATAGACACTGTGTAATGACCTGTGAATTACAGTGTAGTGGGCAGCCCGGCCCAACCCCTCCTTGATATTCAATACTCAACATGTCACAGCTGTTGCACGAATCGTTACTAGAGCGGAGACGGCAAAAGAATGCCATTGTCAAACTCCCACGGCCAGTACTGTCTGCAATGTAGTGTGCCGACTACGCCACTGTAAGTTTGACCTGATTTCCATTCTCACAAGTTCAAAATATGTACCTAGGTTTGGAGTAGCTGTACCACCCACCCGTCTCCCATACAGGGAAACAGATACACGGATTAGTTAAAAGAATACTTTATTTGTCCAAACAGTATATATAAAAATCCAAATAAAAGGCAAAGTATAAATAAAACATACATATACAAAAAAGAAACAGGGGGTACTCCCTCATTTAACTGGGAGTAAAAGTAACAAAAAGAAAAAAATACAATAACCAGCCCCAAGAAAATCCTTGCAGGCTTTCCGTAGAGATGGTCCCGATGCAAGGAATCCAAACTGTAATGTCAAATACCCCACGTCTGCCCATTCTGTGTCCAACAAACACAGTGAAACCTAAGCGTCCCAATAATGTTGGTTGGGTCCTAAAACAAAACAAATAAGAACTTGTGACAATGAAATCAAGTATTTTCCCAGTTAAAGGACTCCACCACCTTCTTTTGTCTTCACTTGTAGTAAATATTTAAAAAGCCGTCTGAGTCAGAGAACAGGGAGAGCGAGAGGGAGAAGCTGACAGAGAGTGAGACAGAAAACGCAAATACAATACCAGTACGAGACGAGAGTGGAACGGTGGATGCTGCTCGAGTTTGTCACATTTCTAGTGAAAGCAACGAGGAATAAAAATAAGACCTTCTTCGCATAGTAGCAAAGCAGAGCTGCAACTGAAGAACACTTTTATTACGGAGCAAACACAACATTGTTTTAAGAAACTGTACAGGTGCTGTGGTACACAACCAGGAGTTCTAACCAAGGCAAAGGACTGACGCCGCGCTGCAAGGAGCAGAGTATTGGAGCAGCGCACACGGACATGGAGCTACACAACATCTACAGGGGGCATGGCATGCAGAGATAACCGCTAAATACATCTTTAAAGTGACCTACCAGCATCAAGCTTGGAAATACCTCCACTTATAGGTATACAAAGACCTAGTGGAGTCTGCCCTAGCGCACTGCAACGTACCCACAACCGCATCTTATAGCCCTAGGGCTAACCAGCGGTCCCTTTCAGGGACCAGACCCATAGCCAGAACCTGCCTGGTTCTGGGTGCCAAAGAGTGCCTCTCATCTGACTGAGGAGATCCATACGCAGTGGGATCTCCCAGGGCTGGCCGTGTAGCAGCCTAAGCGAAGGAGGGAGTACCACAGGGGGCAATGCGTTGTCTCTACCAATGCGAAGAGATCGACCTGCGCCTTCCCGAACTGTTCCCAAATGCGCTCCACTATCTGAGGGTGGAGTCGCCACTCTGATGGATGCGGACCGTTCCTGGAGAGGAGGTCCACTGCCCAGTTCACCACTCCGGGAATGTTCATCGCCCGTAGGGACAGCAAGTTCCTCTGAGGCTATGATAATAGCCTGAAGGTCATGCGATGCAACCCCGGAGACCGTAGGCCAGCCTGGTGGTTGACATACGCCACCACTGTCATGTTGTCCATCCGGATCAACACATGTGTACCCCTCAGCACCGAGAGGAAGTGGTGGAGAGCAAGGGAGACCGTTTGCAACTCCAACATGTTTATGTGCAGGGATGTCCAGTGGTCTGGCCAGGATCTGAGTACTCCTCTGCCTTCCCAGACCGCCCCCCAACCCAAGTTGGAGGCGTCTGTCATTCCCATTCGCACACATTCGCGCAGGTGAGTGGTCGTCCTCCACCAGCGTAGGGCTGCCGAGCACGCATGAGACACAGTCAGCCGACTGTGTCTGTCGCGTTTGGTGTTGAGATGGAACGCATTGAGCCATGCCTGTAGTGGGTGCATGTGAAGCAGACCCAGCTGAATGGCCGATATGGCTGCGGCCATCAGACCCAATAGTTTCTGGCACAATAGGAGGGTGACCTGCGATCCCTGTTGGAACAGGGAGAGGCAACCCTGGTTAGCTGCAACTCTGTCGTCTGATAGGTATGCGCGCATCGTACTGGAGTCCCTAGTACGTAGTGCCCTGCACCGGTGTAAGCCGACTCTTTGCATCGTTGATGGTGAGGCCCAGCCTTGCCAGATGCTCTGTCATGACCGCCATGTGGGCCACTGCTCCCTCTCATGACTGGGAACAGATCAACTAGTTGTCGAGATTTATTACTCTGAATCCCTTAAGCCGCAGGGGAGCCAGGATAGCGTCCATGCACTTTGAAAATGTACAAGGAGCTGGGGAGAGGCCGAATGGCAGCACAGCAAACTCGTAAATGCTTCCCTGAAAAGAGAAGCGGAGATACTTCCTGTGCTCTGGACAAATGGGGATGTGAAAGTACACGTTCCGTAAGTCCACGGTGGTGAACCAGTCACCCGGCCGGACGGACTGGAGAATGTGACGGTGAGTCAGCATCTGGAACCTCCTTTCTTTTAAGAAGCCGTTGAGGAGCCTCAGGTTCTAGGATGGGGCGAAGGCCACCATCTTTTTTGGGTACCAGAAAATACCTCGAGTAGTACCCCTCTCCGTGGGAGATGGGGTCTACGAGACAAATGGCTCGCTTCCACAGCAAGGCAGCAACTTCCTTCTGAAGTACAGAGGCCTGGAGAGGGTCTGTCACATAAGTATTCTTGATACCTCGAAAGGGAGGAGGTCCCAAGTGGAACTGAAGCGCGTAACTGATTAGCACGGTGGCGAGCACCCAGGTGCAAGCGCGCCAGTACTGCAGCTGTTGTGCCAAAAAGGGGGTCTGAAGCCACCAGCCTTCAGGGGCCCTGCTCGGGCATCAGGAACTCTGGTTTGTGACAGCCACAGCTGTCTACGAGCCACAATCAAGCTAGACAGGCTCCAGCCAAGAGCTTGCCCTTGGAGACCAGAGATCTGCAGCAGCGTGCTGGACAGAAGACGTTGCTCCGTGGCCACTGGTTCAGGGAGTGGGGCCTCGCACAGTACACCATCCATATACGCCGTGAGCACACTCGCCGTATTTGACAGGCGAGTGGCCTGCGCCTGAGCTGCATACGCCTGCTTGATATGCATTTCCGTCACCTTGCATTGAGGGTTCGGGCACACCAGGTCTCTAGCCAACCCACCCACCGATGGGGCCTTAACCAGGGCCGCAATGATGGAGTCTACTGGGGGGAACCCCGCTAGGCCAAGCTTTTCCACGCCTTCTAAAAAGGTAAGCGGTGCGGCCTGTTTTAGCACCCTAGGACATGAGGCCAGACAATCCCAGGAGGTGCGTACCTCCTCCAGGAAGTCTGGGAAGGCTGGGAACTTTTGAGGGTGAGGAACATTCTGCTGCTGGCGTCCAGTGGACCTGCAGGAAGGTTGCAGCGCGTCCCATAAGTGCCGAAACTGAGCTAGACAACGGGGGAGCACTGGCTGGCTTCGAGGTGAGCTTACCTCGAAGCCAGGTTCTTCCTCAGCAGGAGGTTCGAGCTCCCCTCCTACCTGCATGTCAGAGGAGAAGGAGGCCCCCTCCCGAGAGGCCGTTATAGAAAGCGTGTCCTCTTGCACCAGCTGGGACACCTCTTTCCATGCACACTGATCTCCCCTGGGGGAGGGGGTGTGTGGTAATTGGGGCTGCAATGGAGCTGGCACAGGTGCCTGTTTGGCCAAGAGTTCCAGGACCTGGGCCATCTGGGCTTTGAGGTCCATAATGTCCCTCGCCTGCCTGGAACACTTCACCCTTCTCACCTGTGGAGAAGGGGAGCAACTATAGGAGGCCTGCGCATCGGTGATGTCCAGCAGGGGGTCCTAGGACAGGTCATGGAGGAGGGGCTCTGGGGCTCCAAGAGCTGCCGACGGTCCGGCCACCGAGGACGCAGACTTCGCCCTTGCGGCCCTCTCCAACCTATTTTCCTTCACCACGGGGCTGAAAAGCCGTACAGATGTTGCAAGCCACGTCTCTCTCGAGGGCCAAGGTGGCATGCTGGACGCCCAAGCACCGCGCACAGAGGTATGTTTATCCTCCTGCAGGATATTTGCATTGCAGGCCGTGCAGGGGTGGAACCCTGACTTGCCTGACATGGGTCAGGTGTTCTGCATGGGCTGTGCACCGAACACCGCTTGCACTGCGCTCAAGCACTAATTAATAGTGCGACGCCGTGTGCTCACCCACTAGCGCTGTAGCGGAGGGTACCAAACACCATGCACCATGCGTACCGAGCACCATGCACACCGAGTACTGTGGAGCACCGTATGCCTGTGCACTAGTGTAGCAGTGGCACAAGCACTGTGTGCACCATGCACCGTGTGCACTGTGAGTACTGAGCACCATGCACACCAAGTACTGTAGCACTACGTGCACCGAGTACTGTGCACCAAGTACTAGCTCCATAGCAGTGGCCAAGCACTGTGTGCACTGTGTGTACCGAGCACCGTGTACCGTGCAGCACTGTGCATTCGTACACTAGCGCTGTAGCAGTGGGCATCAAACACCGTGTGCACCGTGTGCACCATGTGCACCATGAGTACCGAGCACCGCACGCACCATGGAGGAACTGTGCACGCTCAAGAAAGAAACAGACAGTCACTCGCGGGTGACTGCACAGACAGATAACAATGAGCGGCCTACCATGCAAGCGAGGAGAAGGAAAAAGAGAGGAAAAAAGAGAAATGGCTTCCTCAGAATGATGTTTGTTGGTGGTCGTCTTTGAATTGAAAGGGAACTGAGCTTCCACCAGACTCCAGGAGGGGAAGTGTGACCTGTAAAAGACCTGTGGATTATAAACACGTTAGTATTCCTCAAAGCATAGTACCTGACAAATATTAACCTGTGCAGCAGTGTCGTTGTTCTGTCTCCATTAAGGGTCGGCTGGGAGCAGTTTGTAGTACAGTACTCCAGTGAACCACCAGTGGCAACATTGAGCCCAAAAACCTGTTGTGCTACTTACCCGGTGGTTCTGACCTCGTAGCACCATCCGGTGGTCGATCCTGGGAACCTGAAAAGAGACTCAAAAGCCAAAGTACCAAACGAACACAGGGTGCAACTAACTGGAACAACAACGACTCACCTGGGAACTTGGCTGAGGGTCCACATCCACAGTGGACACGAACCTGGGACACAAGCTCTGGACTGTATTATTATTTCTTATCGTTATAAAATAATAACTTTTGTGTGTTTCTTATTGTTTTCATTTGGAGAATTAAAACAATTATTATTTTCACTCGTGGTCACTGGCAGCTCATTCGGCACTACCACAGACGAACAGCAATCCTGCAGTTACGTGGGCCCTCCCGGTCCACAGTATGTTATGTTTATCTATGTTTGAAAAGGGTTTATTTCTAGATCTATTACAAGCCTCTGGAAACCCTGACATTCTATCCAAACCGTACTACTGCATTGGAAGGCTAATGTAACTTCTGCTCTATCTGCTATATCTCAGCTTGCTGTAACCATCGAAATAAACTCTATCAGACTCTTCTAATGGAATACACTATTAGATTAACTTCAAAACTCCCCTCCAGGGTCCTGAAATGATGCCAGCCTCAAAGACTGCTTATTATTATTATTATTATTATTATTATTATTATTATTATTTATTTATTTGGCAGGCGCCTTTATCCACGGTTTTGTTTTGGTTTTAAATTGGCAAGGTGTTGCAGCACAGTAACTGAGAACCGCCTTTTATCTGTAGGTGGAAATACAAAACAAACTATTGAACATTATTGAGTGTTCTATACTGCAGCCATTGATAGATGTTTGGAATCACCCGATCCACGTGCAACACACCGCTTTTTTTTCTATCTGAAGTAAATGTACAGTTATTCCAAAGGGCTTACCGAGCAAACAGAAACCTCAGATACCACTTGCACACAAAATAGAAGAAGCACTGCCTACTCATTTTTTTTAATAAATAAGCTTTTTAATTAATTTATATTTATATAACAATAAATACAAAGCTTTAACGTGGAGGCAGACGCCCGATCCACATTTTCCACTCAGTCACCGACCGCTGTAAGTTCGGAGGAGGCAGAGGGCTCTTGTCTCCTCTGTAGTTATGATTAGTACGTTTATTAGCCAATCATATTTTTCCATTTCTGCAGCTGACTTGCATGGAATGCTGAGTAAAGCCATCTAAAAAAAAATAGCCAAGGGTGGCATGCCTGCCCGCCCCTTTTGTCTGTTTTAGCCAATCACCAGATGCTAATATTGACAATAGTGAAAGCGCAGTTTAGAAGGACATAGCGAATGCCTATAGAGTACTGTTTCTTCAAATTGTAATGTACCTTACACCGGAACTAAAGTTTGGCTGGATTGCTTCGTTTTTATTAAATAGATATGTTTCATATATACAGAACGGTACATCATTATTTTGTTGCTCATTTATTTAAGTTTAGCAAATTAAGCCGATAGGATGTGGTTGATTTTTGTCTTCCTTTCCCCTGCCCTAACAACTTTCTTTAGAAACTGTTTTATGCAAAGTATGTTAAAGTGACGTGTCTTAAAATCTAAATGCTATATTAATGTTGTATACAGTGCATTTGAAACATACACTAGCAGTGTGTAACAGTTGAGCTCATTAGAATAAACTATGATAGGCTACTGTTTTCTTTTCTTTGCTGGCTAGTGGCGGGAATGCATTTAACAGCCAAACTGGCGTTAAGAAGATATGGAAAGTCAGTCAGAATGCAATAATAAGATTATTCTGCCTCCCCATTATTTTTGACCACAAGCCACCACTGCATACAAATGACCTAATACCATCTAAACACAATCAAATTTATACAAGCAATACAAAAAGTAATGAGTCCTGGCCATTACAACTCTTTGAATTGCAACAGAAAAATACCTTCGATTTTACATAATTAAGTGCGCTATAAAACACACTAATTCTTCACCCAATAAGAAACCATTGCTGCAGGACACATACACACATAAATAATGTTTGTATTGTTATGCTGCCTTGCTTTCCACATTCCTTTTTTCATAATGAAATCCACACAAGCTTACTTGATAAAGCAATAATCTTGATACCGAGTCTGGGTGGTGAACTGTGTTGCAGGTTGGTCTCACATCCATGGCTTAAGTAGGATTATGAGGCCCAGCTATAAAAGTTCATTTGGAAGTGGCCCAAAGTTACAGGTTTGCATGCTTTCCCATGGGTTTTCCATCTTTTCTTTTCACATTAAAAAATACACTAACATTAAAATAGCACAGAGTTGGATTGAACAGACAAGTTAAGCTCATCTTTTAATTTGTGTGTACTGCCAGACATCATAAACACACTTTTTTGTGCTCTCACTTTATTGCATATTGATATTCAGAAAAAAGTTGTTCCCTGACATTTTATGGAATGCCAGTTAAATAATAACAATTTACTGACCATATTGTTACAGACAATGCTGAGTTGTCTGAAGGTCATTTATGTTCAAAATCTGACATTAGCCTTCAGAATGACCTCTGACCCAATAATGACCCAGGCGTTGTACTGCATATAGTAAAAGGTCTCTGTTGACCAAATTACTGAAGCTTTTTTTTTAGTATTATTTGCTGAGTTGCTCTTTCAAGTGGCAAGGGAACTGTGTTTAGTGCCTAAAATGATCTCCAGAACTTAATATGATATCAATTAATTTAATAGTAAGAAACGTCACTTCATTTGCTTCGTCACTTAAGAGGATTAAGTGATAAACTGGCGGACACTAAGTGCACAAACAATAAACAGCTGGTCTATGTCTAAAGCCATAGGAACAGTATTCCTTTATCTGCTTCTAGACTGTTACAATTATGCTGATTGAAGATTTGAAGTGTCCATTCAATAAAATATAAGTCTAATGAGTAAGGCCACATTTACTTTTTAAAAAAAATAAATATATGAATGTGACAGAGACAGAATCATTCTTGGTGATAAATCTCCCTCCCGACCTATGAGGGCACTGTGTAAAGGGAACAGAGTGCCCTGGACTGGATGGCCAGACAATTCATTCTCAGGGTTAGGCGGAAGTCGGCCATCTAGAAAGGGGGCGGAGCTAAATCATTGACCTGGAAGGAAAACGATGTAGCAGCCGCGGACTGGAGGAGCGGTTGCAATCGTTAACCAAGAGGTCATGATTGATGGTATATAAGGAGACGTAGTGAGGTGATCTGTTCCTTAGTTATGGTTAACGCTAACCCAGAAGGAGAACCGTGTTAAAATATATTGTGTTTGTTTGTTTTTGTCGTGTCTAATACTGTGCTTATTTGTGATTTATTAGACGGCTAAACACGATCCAGGAGCTGTCGCCTAAGGCCAGCACGAACCTGGACAACACTGCACCTTTGTTCACGTATTGAATTGTATTTCATCACTTGCACTGAAAGCACTCACTAGGGGCTTGTGATCGTGTGTGCATTTGTGGGTGATAAAGTAACTGTGTTATTATTTGGGACTGCAACCCGTGCTTTAGAACAGTGCAATACACATTGCTGTAAATAAGCTTTTTAATTAATTTATATGTTATATAACAATAAATACAAAGCTGTGTATTGCCTGGGATTATTAATTATGGTCACCAGACACCAGACCAGGATTTAAAATAAACACCATTGTACCTGGATTATCGTTGTCTGTTTTTTCATTGCTCACCGCATCACTCCTGCACCTGCACACTGCAAACCACTTTTCCACAATGAACCATAGGCAAAAGATAAACAAGTTAACTTACAGCAAAAATGGCTGTCAAATATGCCCATATTACACAGACCACTGTATTTATTCATCTATTATTTCTCTATTAATTACATCAAATATGAGAGATGCCTATTTTATAAGGAGTAAGGAGTAAAATCCTCAAATAACACGTTGTAAGTTTTAGGATTGAAACTGTATGATGAAAAATAACTCTAAAATGATGAGGGGTTATTCAGATATGTTAAGAAAAATGAAAGCAGAAAATCATATTTAAAGTGAACCATTTAATCATAATGCAATAATGTGTAATCATGAGAAAATGTGGTTAGAAGTTGAAAAACTTTAACTTTCTTGTTAAATATAAAAATAGCAAGCTAACATACAATTTTACTGGTGGCAAATTGTCCTGTCAACTGAGGAATGGAATTTTTTTGTTTGTTTGTTTGGTTTTTTTGTATCTGTACATTACTTTATTTTACTTTATATTACTTTACTTTAGCAAACTGTTGTACTAATAGTGTTCCTTTCTTGCACCTAAAATAAAATCATAAAAAGCTTATAATAACTGGTTTAAGTTTTAGAACTTGAAAATAATTATCCAGGTCATTCGCTACAGCCACGTGAGATGATATACTAATAAACATTGAGGATCTCAACACATATTCTTCTTCCATAACTTTATGCAACCATACATTCGGAGGTAAATCTAGAAGCTTTACTGTAGTGATTATTTCCTTGACTTCTTAGGGTTTTATCTCAATACAGATTCCTCAGCCATTGACTGTACACTCACACTCCCTGAGTGAAACTTTTATACACATTATAGCAGCATTTTTGGCAGTCATTAGTCAGAAACCTATTTTTGAGGGTAAAATTACATGAAAACATCACACCCAGTCATTCCGCATTGGTAGTGTAAGGAAAAATGGATTAAAACTGAAAAACAATATTAGTGAAAGTCAAAAATATGTTTATTGCTGTAATACAAGAATAGAACTATTGTACTGAGTCGCGTCACTCTGGGCTTCAGTGAGATTGGTAGAACTGAGCACCAGACAATGCATTCACTTCAGTTTTGTAGATTCCAAAACACACCCTTTTAATGATGTCATTTATGACCCCTCCTCACTATACCTGTACGTGGCAAGTCTCCACGCCTCACACACATTCCTTTGCATCTGTAGATTCTCTGAGATTCTCCCATTCCCCCATGCAATCAAGCAGAGCATAGCAGGGGACCTTCTTCAGAAATGGACTGATATTTCTTTTTCACAGAAGAAATTCACAACCAACAACCAAAAAATAAAGAATTAGTATTTGATCCATATCAAGTCCAGAGTAGTCAAAACCCCAATAAACTTTAGAATAACAAACGGTGTGCATGAAGCCGAAGCCCAACACATACCAAATCAAAAATATTTGAGATTCAGCCAATACCTAAAGGTTTATTTTTCATTTTCCTTGGGCAACACAATACAGATGGGGATGGTAAGAACAGTTATATGATGGTTTCCCCTCTTGCAAACCCTTTATTGGTCAGTTCAAGAAGAAGAAAGGCAGAAGAATCTTTTCAGTTCACGAGTCCAACCAGATGGTGTCAGCTTGCTGTTAACACTGACCAAAAAACCCTGTTTTGGATTCTTCTTTATTTATATGTGTTAAAGCACACTTAACTATATATTGATATCAATAGCATTCATCTTTAAAACAGTACATTACAGGGTATCTTTCACACACTCTGTGCTAATAGACAAAACATTTTAACTGTATACCAGTCCTCATTCTTATCCTCATTTATACTTCACAATTTAACATAAGGTTGAATGTACACAGAAACCCCTTCAAAAATGCTTATTTTTTATTTTCATAACAGTTTTAAATAGGTGCAATGGTCAAATTGCAGTACCATATATTTAGTCTAGTTTGCCTCATATTTTGGTTTTCTTGAAAATGGATTTCTTTGGTAATCCATTTTGTCTGGCAAAATATACCTTCATCACAGAAAATGGCACTAAAGCACCTTCAGGAAAAACATAAATTCTATAGTAAATGGGTTCTACTTACAGTAGTAACCTGCTTACATAAATAGTTGGCTTTGAAAAAAATTGGCACCTAAAAGATGTTCCTATATAAATGTTTACACATAGTGAAAGCCAGCAAACTGAAAACTAACCTTCAGTACTCTCCTAGAAATTGGGTTATATGTACTGTATGTGTTTGAGAAAAGTTTCAGTTTAAAAACCATCAGGCACATCCTGCTTTTATTCAAGATATACGATATGTAACAAAGAATTTCCTGTCCACATCAGAGTATAGCACAAAAGGACCCCAACAAGTTTAATAATCAAAAAATTCCCCCAAAGAGATCAGGGCTCCCCAATTTGCTTGAAATAATTAGTACCTCCAAAACACTTAACATTTACTTTTAGAACATAATAACTGCAGCATCAAAATGCCTTTTAAATAAATAAAAAATAAAGGGTTATACTTGACTCCTTACATTTACTTAAGATCACACCTGGTAATATTTACTATTTCATCGCCTGGGCTCAATGGTATACCATGCCGAGTTTAATGAAGGCAGTGTAGGTAAAACAGCTTGTCCCAAGGGAATGGCACAGTGCAGAAGGGGTCTTTATCGCCAAAGAAAAAGAATCTACCAGCACCAGCTAATTCTGTCCAATTTCCCCTACATTTGAGTTATTCCGCTTACCCAGTGCTATTACAGGGTTAGTGAAAGCCTACTTCCGGACTTGCAGTTCTGTTTTTCAGCTCCAGTTTACAACTTGGCATTTTCTTGAAGTCTGAATCATGGCAGGTTGCACCATTTCTCCACTGGCTTTCACCATGGCAATATAAGTCATTATTAGGGCCTCAAAATGGGTAGTGGGAGGAGAACGGCAGGCTTCTGGCATGCGGCTGCCACCACTTAGAGCATACATGGATACAATGGTAGCCTGCACCAATCGGCTACTTGGCAAACTAGCAGATAACATCAGAAAGGCACGTATGCAGTTCAAGCCCGCCTAGTCCAGGAAATCTATGTTGATGGCGAGTCCATTCCAACAGTGTCAGAAAAGTCCATACAGAGTCTTGGGAGGTGGTACAATGGGGATTTAAAGGACAGAGTCCGAGTGGGAGATGTGAGACAGCAGGCAGTGCAAGGGCTGAAGAGGATCGACAGTAGTGCTTTCAGTTTGGTCTTCTTCCAAGGATGCTGTGGCCGCTTACTGTATATAAGGTTTCCCTGTCAACAGTAGAGAGACTGGAAGCTTTGATTAGTTTATACATTAGGAAATGGCTGGGAGTTCCACAATGCCTTAGCAAGGTAGCAGTGTAGGAAACAGTTGACAATGCAAAGGCTGCCCTTCGTATCAGTGTTCATGGAACAGGGAAGATGAAGCCTTGGTCTCAGTTCGACTCCCTCGAGATGCTACAGAGCAGCTCCAGCTGAAAGGAGGACGTTGGTAGTCACTGAAGTGCAAAAGCAGAGGATGAAGTATGTCAAGGTGGTGTGCCAGGCTGACTAGGGAAAATGGATATGGGAGAATGTGGAACAGCGTAAGATTGGCTGGCGAAACATGTGGACAATGGAACAGAAGTGGATTAGCTTGTTGATGAGGTCAACATATGATGTTCTTCCATCACCGCAGAACATGAATGTGTGGGTAGGGGAGAACCCTGCATGTGCTTTGTGTTCATCACCTGCTACTCTGAAGCACATTCTTATACGATGTAAGGTGGTTCTGAGCCAGGGTCGCTTCACTTGGTGTCATGACTAGATACTTTCGATGCCTAGCATCGGCACAGTAAGAAAGACGTAATAAGATCAACAGCTGTTGGCCAATATCAGCAATAGCTGGCACACAGAGAATTACATCCCTCTGTCTAGGAGAGCAACCAACAGGAAAGGTTATTAGAACTAGGATTCTCATTGGGACAATTGGAGGCTGCTAGAGATTGGAGAAGGCAAGCAGATGTTGGCCAGCGCCTTATTTTTCTCACCTGAGATTGCTACAACTACCCTTCGACCTGACATTGTCCTGTGGTCAGACTCAGCACACCGTGTTCTCCTGGTGGAGCTAACAGTGTCATGGGAGGATTCTGTAAATAAGGCTGGTATGCTGTTAGGTGCTGAGGTGGAATAGCAGGGGTGGAGATTTTGGGTTTATCCAGCAGAGGTGGGTTGTCAGGGATTTGTCGCACTCCATGATCCAACTTCTCAGAAATAATGGATTTGTGGAAAGGAGTTGCAGTGTATATTGAAGGCTCTATCCACGGAAGTAGCAACGCTCTAGTTGAGGAAACAGGCTGATTGGGAACCTCAAAAGAGAGGAATGGATGGCTAAAGTAAGTAAACTGGGCTGGATTGAGTGGGGGGCGGAGGGGAGTGGTGCTGGAATGCCAGCATCACTGTCAAGCCTTCCTGAGATGTCGTGGGCCAGTCGACGAAAAAACAGAAGATGGGAGGTGTCCACCTGATGACACCTGCAAACTGCCCCACCCAGCCAATTCCAAACAGTTGCCACGCTTGGGAGGCTGCTCTTTGGTTGATCCCTGGAGCCAGCATCGCCGCCATTGTGTGTACTGATGCACCTGGGAGGCTGCAAATAGGCTGATCCTTGGAGCCAGCAATTACTTCAGCCATCAACATTCAGCCAATAGGAAATCTATGTTACCTGGTGGAGGAAAACTAAAGGCATATATTACAGCGAAGCTACGTCTTGGTTGGTCCCCACCACTACTATCTTATTGTATCTTGGAGAAAGCCAAGTCCAGTATTAGCATGAAATAAATAACTACTCTCATGTAATAAAAATCACAAAACTCTTTATTTCTGTTCAAATAAAACGCATCAGAAATCTTGCAAGAAGCAACTTAGCTGACGTCTTTAATTTAAGAGTTTATTCCTACTGTTGTTGTAACATTGATAGTTATATTTTCCTCCCACAAAAAATGAGGACAAATGATATACAAGCTTCCTGTAGCAGGACTGGGGCCATGCACATAAGGAGGGGGCTTCTGTGATTGTTTATTGTAAACATGAGTGTGGTGATTGTAGAAATAAATAATAGTGGGATTGGTTTTTAATGGGAACCTGACGCTCTGTGTGTAGCAGCCTGCCTGCTGTGTTTAATTGCGGGAACAAAGCAGCGTGTGTGTGATTACCAGCTGCGAGCTCCTAATCAACAGGTGGGCGTGGTGCAGCAGAGTGCCAGAAATAAAAGGGTCCTGATTATACAGATCAGGGCTGCTGTAAGCCATAGGGGTCAGAGTGCTGCTCCTGCCGAAACATCGGTCCGTCTGTGCTGCTGAACGGCTGGGTTCAGGAAACGAAGTGACCCGCTCTAACGGAGATCGAGTAAATATATCCAAGGCTGGAGTTGGATGAACTGCCCAAGGAACAGGGGATAGTAGATCCCACCCAGTATAGCAGACAGGTATGTAAGCAGGACCTCCATTTTGTTAGTGGAGTAGCATGAGCCGTTTTTTTCATGGCAACTTTATTTTGATAGTTTTTGTACAGTGTTTATTTTGGGTTGTTTTTTTTTTTTTTTTAATTTAGTCGTTGCCAATTATTTTTATTATTTTCTCCCAATTTGGAATGGCCAATTATTTTATTAAGCTCAGCTCACCGCTACCACCCTGCGCGCTGACTCGGGTGGCCGTCAACCCGGACGACTTTCCAACTCACACACTGTCCTCCAGGCGTGTGCGCCCGGCCAGCTACAGGGGTCGCTTTTTTTTCACACTAGCCTGACTCACCATGCAGCCACCCAAGAGCTAAGTGGATGCTTTTTTATGGAGGACAATACAGCTCTCGGGCATGCTTACAGGCAAGTGTCTCCTGTGTGTCTGTAAATAATCCTGCAGCTTGCGGGCATGTCCCCCCACCCTTCTGTCTCCATCTCCTGTCACTCCAGCCGAGACTCACAGAGAATTCACTGAATCATTCGTTTGTAAGTACTCCTTACATCCTGGGTAGCAAGACCTCTGTTACACTTCCCAATTCAGCTTTACTAACAAGATACATTAACCTTTTTTTAAAGTCATGGTAAATAGAAAGCTATGTTCTCTTTTTGCATCGAACCCGTGCCGACCGTGGCAATGTGCCCGCCCCTGTGTGCTTATTATGTGTTGTATGTTGAGCTGTGTGTTAATGTGAGCCGTCATTGGTAGGGATATAAAGCCCTCCCCGAGGAGGGCACAAATCACCGTGCTGGTTAAATCTAATATGTGAGCCAGCAGGGTTGCACGTAATGAATTCACGTGCTGGGATTCAAGTGAATAATTAATTAGTAATGAATCCCAGCACAACAGTATATATAGAGACACGTAGCACTCAGTCGGGGTTGGGTGTTTGATGGAACAAAGAGAGAGAAGGAGGAAAAGTAAAACCAAGTAAAGCGTAAATATAAGTGTTTTCACTCACCGTGTTTGTTTGTGTGTCTGTCCGTGCACTGTCTGTTTGGAGTATAGTCCGTTTTGTTTATCTCTTTATTTTGTCCTCCGTGTCCTGTGTTTTTGTATGTTTACAACCGGCAAAAAGTCTCTGTCTGTTTATTTCCTGCTTCTGGTCTGGCGCCACCCTCCGGCCGTCTTTGTGACCGGTGGTGTCCCTGCGTGGGATCTACAAGCGCCTCCAGGACTCAGGCCAGAGCAGGAACGGCGATTTAAAAAAAAAAAAAAAATTGGCAGAAGGCGCCATCAAACTGCAGGACTGGATCCTGGAGAATGCTGGGCTGGAGACTATAGGGCGATGGGAGGCATCCTGCACCTGGGAGGAAGGTGTGGTTGGTCCTCAAGCTACCTGGGCAAGTGGATGCTTTACTGGATGTCTCCACCCACTCGTGAGCCCCCTTGTTTTGTTTTTTTTTTTTGAATGCTGAAACGGGAGAGCCTGGCCTCCACAAAACCCAAGTATGTCCCACTTGAGCTACCATTGCTGGTAGTGTCATGTGTGGGAGCTCCTCTGTGTGTCCCTCACACCTGTAAAGCCCAATCCTGCACCCAAAAGGGAGGAGTCTGTGTGTCCACAGCCCAAAAGGGAGGAGCCTGTCGTCCACAGGGCATGTCCTGGGAATCCCACCCTTCTGTCTCCATCTCCCAGCAGAGGAAGCATGTCACTCCAGCAGCCGAACACGGGGAGGAGCATGCACGCCATCCAGAGAATTCACCCTGAATCATTCGGTGTTCCCCAGCAGCCTTTATTTATGTCTTGTAAGCCCACAGCAGAGGGACCAGCACTGCCACAGCCTCCCTCTGAGTGGCCAGCATCACCCTCCTGGCCTCCGCCACCACCACCAGCAGGGAGGAGGCAGCCTGAGCTGCCCTGCCTCCCACCACATCCTGGGTAGCAAGACCTGTCTCTGCCTCCACCACTTCCCAATTCAGCTTTACTAACAAAGATACATTAACCTTTTTTAAAGTCATGGTAAATAGAAAGTTATGTTCTCAGGAGACCTTTTTTGTCCTGGACTGCTGGATTTTTAAGGATCGAACCCGTGAGGGGGAGCTGCCGACCTGATGGCACTACCAAAAGGGGAGCCCACGACAAAGACAGGGGAGCAGGAGACCAGCCCCCCTTTACCGGCTGGACTGCTGACAACATTTTTTTAACAACAGGTGGCCGGTTGGTGGTTGTCTTCCAGCAGCAGAAATCAACAGAGACTTTTTTGGGGGAGGCATGGGAAAAGGTTTGAAACCAAAAAACACTGGACCGGGGCACTTGCGTAAATAACAAACAAAGACGGGGAGGACTAGACGGTGCACAGCAGACAGACTGGTTCTAATTATTACTTTACTTCACCTCCGTCTCAATCATGACCACTGAACAAAATATCTATTTATACTGTTTGTGCTGAGATTCAATTACTAATTAATTATTCAGTCCCATACGTGAATTCGGCCGAGAGCAACCCGTGCCACACATTATACACATTTATCTGCCGTGAAGTGATGTGCCATCCCTCGTGCCTAAATATAATTATACACTTTAAACACCAAAGGTTTGAAACACAACCGTTTATATCCCGTGTACCAGTCTATACATAACATTAACACCGATGGAACACACATCAAACACGGGGCACTTTGCCAACATATACCCCCCTTATTAAAACTTTAACCTCAGCGACCACCTCCCCCCACTGAATCCCAACAGTCAGGCCAAAGTCCTTCAATGAATGCTGTCAGCTCCCCTGCCCGGTAGTGGCAGGGAAGGATCTGGTCCCCACCTGCAGCGAAAGCTGTGAGGTGGTCCCCGACCTCCCTTTAGAACTCCTCCTGTGGGGCTCCGAAAGATCCTGCAGCGACACTGCTGCTGGGGAAAGTGGTCTCCAGACCTCGTTAGCCGGCACTCCCCCTTTCTGGGGCTCCCCTGAAAGCACATGGCAGCAACGGCAGCTCCTGCTCCTCAGCCGACAGCTAGGTGTACCGAGGGCGGTCCCCTGCTCCTGGCGGAGAGGCAGAGGCATGCTCCAGCCCTGCTCCTGTTGGAGGCAGGTGCACTCCAGCTCCTCTTCTGCTCCTGGCGGTTCCTGGAGGCCTGAGCACCCTCTGCTCCTGTGGAGGCACTGCTCCCACCCTCTGCTCCTGGTGGTGGTGGCAGGCAGGCGGCTCTGCTCTGGGCTCTGCTCCAGCTCCAGCTCCTCTGCTCCCTGGTGGTGGTGGGCAGAGGCAGCTCCTCCTCTGCTCCTGGCGGTGGTGGAGGCAGGGCAGCTCCTGCTCCTCTGGGGAGGCTCCCCCTCCGGTGGAGGGAAGCGGTGGTGGTGGCGGAGGCAGAGCAGCTCCCTGCTCCTCTGCTCCCTAGTGGAGCAGGCAGAGGCAGCTCCTGCTGCTCTGCTCCTGAAGGCCATGGGGCTGATGCTGGCCACTCAGAGGGAGGCTGTGGCAGTGCTGGCTCCCTCTGCTGTGTACTGGTGTGCGGCAGTGCTGCCCTCATCAGCATGAATAGAGGCTGCTGGGGACACCAGCCTCCTGCCCTCTCTCCCCAAAAAATTTTCAGGGGGTTGAGCCTGTAACTCATCCCCTTCCGATCTTGGGCTGAACAGCAGGCATTCTCCCTCTGCTGGTGGCTTGAAGCCAGGGCTGTACCCCCGAGCACTCCCCGAGGCTGTGGGCGCACCGACTCCTCCCTTTTGGGCTGTGGGCCATGGGGTGGCTGTGGGCCTGCCTTTTCCGACTCACTCCTCCCTTTTGGGCTGTAGAGCACCGACTCCTCCCTCTTGGGCTGTGGGCCCTGCCACTCCCCCCCACTCAGGCGTGGGGCGTTGGGCTCCTCCCACTCAGGCGTGGGGCGTTGGGCTCCTCCCACTCAGGCGTGGGACGTTCGAGGCTGTACCAAAACCAGCAGGCATTCACCCTCTGCTGGTGGAGATGGGGACAGCAGGTACTCACCCTCTGCTGGTGGAGATGGGGACAGCAGGCATTCACCCTCTGCTGGTGGGCCTGCTACCTGGGCTGAGGCCTCCAGGGCTGAGGACCAACCCACACCTTCCTCCCAGGTGCTTACTGTTCCTTGGCATGGCTCCCCATCGCTCATTATCCACAAACTGCAGGAACTGGGCGACTATTGGGATAGACTGGGCCTCCAGCCCAGCATTTTCCAACATCAGTCCCCACTTTGATGGCGTCTTCTGCCATTTTTTATTTATTTCCTTTTTTTTTTCCAATCAAAACCCTGTGACGTTCCTGCTCAGGCCAAAGGCTGAGGCGTCCCACCAGCAGCACCAGAGGGGTACCAAAGCACCAGGGGCAGCCAAATGCAGCGGTGCCAACCCTGACCGTGGGTGTAGTCACTCACACCTGGTCTCCAGCTAATCAACCGCTGCAGCATGCACCAGGGAGACAAACAGGCTAAAGCAACCAGCAGGAATTTGAATTGAAAAAGAACAGCGGGGAGAACACACTTTTTTTTTTTTTTTTTTTTTCCAATCCAAAACTGAAGGCACGACACACCAGGGTGGGTGGGCTGAGGCAGCCGACGAGGTCTACTCTACAATGGGGCAGGTTAGAACGCAGCCCTGGTGAAGGAATTACATGGCTGACTGGCTGCTGTTTGTTTTTTAAACTACCGCCGAGTGACAGGGCATATGGAAAATATTTTTGATAACTTTAGAGTGAATACAGCACTTAAATTCGGAATGTAACATTCAAAGGTAACCTGACCTTTCTTTTTAATGTATAAATTTAGCAGGTTTATTTATATTAGCCATTCTTTATTTACCGTAAAAATCGCTGTATAGATCACACATGCTCAGCACCAATACAATACATTTTTTGTCTGATTGGCCTATTTTATCCAGTCTCAAAGACACCTGCATATACTATTGCATTGCAGTTACAACGAACAGAACTTGGTAAGTTTACTCAGCTTCCTGTTCGTGTTCAATTTCTGTGCTGCAGAAACTGGGACCGCACCATAATTTTGATAATTTTGATTCATTTTTTCTTTGTCCAGACTTTGTTTTCTATTTGATTCGAAGGGATTTATGAGAAAGTCTTTGTTAACTAGAAAAGGTTTAGTTATTAACCATATACAGCAGCACGAATGTGCATATGTGGTTCTTTATTTTCTTTTTTGCCAGTTTGAAATGGTTGGTGTGAGTGTGTATGAATACATTAGGCATGTGCTGTCTCTTCTAAGCATGCGTCTCCCTTGAAAGATACACAATTCTCTCAGCATGGGGTCCTCTTTCCATCTGCTCACTCAATAGGTGCATTGCTTTGATATTACCTTCACTGTGTGAGGTAGCAGTTGCACACTTATTATTGGTGCACAGAATATAATACTGACTATTACCATTCTGTTTTTTGTAGAAAAATATTTTGATATGCAAATCTTTAGCATTTTGTAATATGTACTGTACATAGTGCGGTATGCAGTTCTATGATTAGAACCAGGACCCAAGAGTGAAGTAAGGTGTCCCTTGCAAGGACATTTCCATTTCAACACCCAAGGACCAGAGACCTGTCCTTACTTGTGCCCACACACACTCTGACAGGGTCTACGGGTAAGGGTTAGGGTGTCAACATGGATATTCCGAGCAGGCTAGATCCCTTAAAGTAGCTTAAAACCTTCCCTGTTTCCACATTGGAATAACACGCTAGAATGCATGCTCACAGGGGTCATGAAAGACTAATTATATATTTTTCAGTTCAAGACAACATCTCAGAGGTTGTGAAATCAAAATCCTAGTGATTACGACACTGATTCACTGAAATAAAATGTCAGAACTGGCTACATAATGAATGAATGAATTAATTAATTAATATAAATACATTAATCAGTATCAGCTGTCCAACCTTTTTGGCTATAATAGCCATAGCCATTGACAGGCAGACCCATCCAAAAAAAAAAAAAAAAAAAAAGACTAAATAGTAACAACTACATTAAGACAGCTTCAGTAGTTTTCTGCTTATTAAACATTCCATGTTTAAACATCAATATTGCTGTATTTTCTGTGCATACTACAGATTGTCCTTGCAAACCCATTAAAAACCTTCAAAATATTTATTGTGAAGCCTGAAATGGCTCGAGGCAGTTTGTAAAAGTAATACATGCAATACAATAAAATAATGGTACTATGTTAAACTAAGATACAGATGGTCCAAGCAAGCAAGACAAAACAAGTTTAACCCCATTCATTCTGTAAAATAATTAACAACAAAAAAACGTTCACATACAAGACCGTACCTTTAAATAATAATCTAACAAATACAAAATAACATAAAACATAAAGTACGCACAGGGGCGGGGAGTACCCTGTCACAGTGAAGTGTATTTTAAAACTGCTTGGAACTTTTGATTTAAGTTCTAAAATGTTATTTGTATGTAATGGATTGAAACCACACATTTCAAAATGACTTTCTATTTCAATTTAAGCAGCGGAATCCAATTAAAATATTGACATTCCTAGTTGCACGTCATATACACTTTAAACACAAAAAGCATTACTGTGTTGCTGCTGCTGCTTTGAAATCGGTTTGTGAGGCCGACTTTTCTTGTAGACTAGTCAAGCATTGGGTATTACCCCTAGTGCCAAACCACATACTTCCCAAGTAAGTTTGTTTATTTATACCTGGACTTTTATTTGACATTTTACCTTGGTACAAATACAGATGCTTGGACAATGTGTGGAATAAACACTGTACTAACTCAGTTACACTAGTTATCAGTCTTTTGGATTTAGACTCTTCTGAGGATATCTACAGTAATGTAGACTATTGCTTCGCTCATTTTACTTTTTAAAATTATGTTTATACCTTATGGTCATATGTAGGCCCCCTCGCAACTTTGTGTCATTTTTTTTTCTTTAATGTGAGGGCCAAATATAAAAAACTGAAGTCTTCAATATGTTGTTTAAATAGTGATATTATTTAAAGATGTCGCTCTCATTCAAATCTGAATGCAAATTATCTTAAAAGACAAGAGTGTGGCAATATACAAGTTAATATCTGTTCTGTTAAAGGTGAAACAACTTCCATAGTAAATATTTCATTTTTGGACACAACTTGTAGGCAAAATTATCGTCTTACAGACCCTATGCAGAGAAAAAGTGAAACATGTATTCCGTTTCACAGTCCACCTTTTCCATCTGGAAAATGACAGGCCTTTTAGAAATATAGAGCACAAGCTTTTGACATTTTAAGAAGTTGTCCATGTAAGAAATTATGAAAAGTGAATGACAGTCAAGTAGGTGTTCATTCCATGGGTGATTGCAGAGGTGAATGGAAAGGGTGGGTGTTGTTCAAATGTCATGCCCCTGTCAGTTTACAATGCAAGTGTCATAACAGGCCTTCATGTTGTCTTTACAGGTAGATGGTTTTCTAACCTTGCTGTTCGGCTTGACCTGCATCAACACTCTGACTGTCATCAGTGTCACCAGATACATCAAGGGATGCCATCCCAACAGAGGTAAGCCCCCCGACAATTTCAATTGTATATTGGTCATATGAATCAATAAGGAATGAATGCTATATGTATAATATTATATTCAGTAAAAACCAAACAGTACAATTCTTGAATAAGAATATACATACTACAAAGCATTTTACTGCCATGCTAAGTTAACACTACATTTTTTTCAAAAAAGAAAATATTCATATTTAATAACTTTCACAACATATATCAATAGGTTATTTTGAAATTAAATATAGTTTACTATATTGTACATGTGTAATACATTGTAATAATTAAAAATATAAGAAAGCTGTAATCTTACACATTGCTGTAATATTGTAACGATCTGTGTGTTTGTGTTTCCCTCCCTGTATTCCTGCTGTTCCTAATGTGTTTGCACGCTGTAATTGTGTTTCCCACTCTGTATTCCCTCCGCCGCTGTGTTTACCTCTGTCTGTGTAAATCAGCCTGCTTGTTTGTGTTCCGTGTCTCCCCTGTGATTGGTCCCGTCTGTGTGTGTTACCATTGGTCCGAAGTGTGCGGCCGAGGACTAATTTACATTGGGGGTGGAGCTAAGTTTATAAAAAGGGGCTGTGCCTGGCAATCTGTGTCATCGTTGTCACTGTTTTGAAGCCTGTGTTGCTGACAGAGCTGTGGACTGTGGGTTCTGAGAGAGCGTAAAACACTACAGTATAGTACTTTACATGCATATTCAGAAGATTTCAAAACTGTACAGCAACTTACATCTGAACCTTCTAATTCTATACTTTTATTTCCCAAAGTGTTTACAGGGGCCCATTGTCTTCTATAATATTGTGGTCAGGACCATTTAAGTGATGATAGTAAGCAGAGGATGATATCAACAGGAGTGATATTAAGTGAATTTAACTGTATATGGATATTAATACTATAGAGGCAATCGACTTACTAAATAAGTACATAGTACCCTAATTTCCAATAACATTCTCTTCGTCTGTACTAGTAAATGGTCTGTCTCAGTAAAAGGACAGTGTTTCATTGTTTATTAAATGTCACATGCTAACTGACACTCATAAAACAGGCATGGGAGTGGGTCTTTTTATCCAGTTACTCATACTCTGCGCTGTATATCGCTGGAAATACAGATCAAACCAACATTTATAAATTAAAGAATCCATTGTCTTTATTGTTTATATACAAGACTACTAGTTGTTTTGTAAACAAAAACGATGGAAGCCCTTTTCCTTGACATTACAGCTATGCACCACTTAAGCTTACCCAGCCCTCCCTTAGTCTATCATCAATAAAATCAAAAGATAATTAGCACACCAAGCTTCCCCTTACGTGCAAAGGTGTATTACTTTCAGACTTCTGACTGGACTTTGGGTGAATGGAAGAAATAGCCCTACAAAATTATCTGCAATGAAAATGACACAATACTGGCAATTGAGTAGTTCTGTACTAAAGCAACCATAGTGGTTTCATGTTTTTACATATGAACACATCAGTACTGTGAGCTACCAATGTTTGTCACAAATCAGCCAAAACATTTATCTACTTGACTTAGTTTTACCTTAGATTGCTGGTGCTGTGCTGTTCTCTGCTGATTGTTCTGTTGAGGTTCTTCAGAGTAATAAAATTCCAGTTTTCAAACATTTCTTAAAACGTCATGGAACCTTTCAATTGTGTGGCAGGTTTTTTCACCTAATTCGACAATGTGATGTGATTTGACTCTTATATGTAATATGTTTTAATGATGTTTCAATGAAAAATCACTGTCAGCTCAAAAAGTGTTACTCTAAAATATGAGGGATGTATTACAGTTTTTGTGCACTCCTCAAACATTTAAAAATATATATGAAGGACTTTAATCATCTCCTTGAACTGTAATAACTAAGGCAATCATATCTTGCTATTAACATCAACACCTTTCAGTAATCAATAAAACAAATGTTATATTGAATCTTTGACAGACATTTTCTTTATCTTTACAGCTCATTGTATCAGTAATAGGAACATTACTGTTTTGCTGGGATTCATCTGGTGAGCTTCTACCTTCTGGTCAGGGGCACCTCTTTTGGGCTGGGGAAGCTACACAGGTGAGATTAAATCACACAAATATGAAATTACTCTGACATACCTAAAACTCTCCAACTCCCACAGGGCTGAAGTTAATGCTGCCCTAACGCTGAAGGCACTTTTACTCTAGAAATAGAGGCATGTTAGATATAAGTAGTCAAGTGTGCTTTATCCTGTGGTATACTACTGCACAACAAAAGTCAGTAGACTTAGCAGTCAAAGACTAAGGCAGTACTAAGTATTGTTGTATTACTACGTTGACTTTACTATTTGATGCTGTTTAATATTCAAAAGCATTTACTGTAGTACATTATAAGTTAAAACATTCTGCATAATAGTTATAATAAAAAAAAAACAGTCTATACATTAGTTATCATATATTACAAAAATGAAAACTGTACTCAGAACCTATTATTAAATATAAAAAAGTAAAACTAGTATTAGTAAACTAGGTAGACTACTGCTCACCTTCAGTAATCAAGCAGGCAAGCCATACTGCATGTGTGCTGTCTGAAAGTGAAATAAAAACTGTTTGCAAACTTTATCCTTTTTATATAAATCTAAAATGATATTTGACTGATCTACTTATCAAATCCACGTGTAACATTTCACATTTGGATTCTGCACATTCAGCTGCAGTTTTGAGTGCTCTTTAATTTTTGCTGTGTAAATTACACTAAAACAATATGCCCAATAAAACATGACGTTTTTTTTCTGAATATTCTAGCCAAGAAGCAGTTTTACTTGTTTTTCAATGCCACGCAGGTTCACACATTTTTCTTTAATTACTTCTTTGCCCAAAGATGTGAGGTAAAGAGCCCCACAAGAATGCAGTCAGTGCCTGGGTCTTGATTGCACAGGCCTTCTCGTGTTATGATAGTAGGCTGTTGTTCTCTTGGGTCTAGGGAAACCAGAACTGTGATAACCTTCAATCTGAGACTCATGATGCAGAAACAGATAGTATGGCTGTAATAAGAGTCCCTTGCAACTGCTGCTAAACTCCAGTGGGGATTATTCTTTAAATTAGACAAAGCATGCTAAAGACACTGGACTATAAGCATCTTGAATTGTGTTTTTTTTTTTTTGCCTTTGTAGACAAAAGTTCAATTGCATAGCTTCAATGTTACATTTGTTGTTTTTGAATGTTTATTTGTATATAAATGGTCTATAAAATATCAGAAAATGTAGATGGGGGAGTTCAAAGCGATTTGGATATTCTCTGAAATGGGCACTCTCAGCAAAAACGTTCTATATTAACAAGGGTATTGGATGCAAAAAGTAGGATAAAAGTTTGATTACAAAAAAAAGATGGCTTTGAATATTAGTTATAGTGGGACTCCACTCTAACAATATCTTCTTGGCACTGGGTGAAGAAGTAATTGGAATACATGTAGGGAAGCTAAGATTATAAATATTATGAACATTCCAAAAACTATTACAATCATAGGTTGATATTCAGGGGATGGATTATGAGGGCTTGCCCTTCCCATTGATCCCTCCTCCCTAACATCACCGTCCACCTCCCCAACCACTTTATTTGCAGGTTGTCCTCCAGTACATCCTGCTGACCTGGCCTCATCAGATCAGTTCCTCTTTCAGCGGGGAGTGGCTTTCTTCCTTGAGATGCAGGACTAGTGGCCAAAACTATAAGCACTAACATCACCCATAGAAGAAGCAACCATAATCCAGACACCGAATTACATTCTACCCTGGGGAAATGGTTTTCTAGCAAGTGAAGAGACCCAATTGGCTAAACTGAACCTACATTCATTAAAAACCTTGCTCTCTATGTATTCTGAACAAATCTGTTAAATCTGGGAAAGAAGATATGTTATTTTCATAATAATTGTGACAGGACAGCATCATTGGCAATGTTGTTTCAACCAGGAAAGGAGACTCAGACACAGAAGTTGCAGTTTGAAGCGCTAGCGTGCACGTTTAACAATAAATAAACACAGAAACAAACACTAACAAAAACACGTAGAACCTTTGTGTATTTCAGGGGGCTGGAGCTAAGGCTTCCCCCTTGTGTCATCCCGCTAAAATACCTGCCAGTCACCCATTACTTACCTGTCAGTCACCCTATTTAAACTGTAGCCAGCTTCCTAATTCTTGTCTTGCTTTTCAGTTTGCGTTTACCACGCAGACTTGCAAACCCATTCTTAAAACAAAACTTTGTTTTCAATCGGTCTAAAATGATTACTCGCCCGAGCAGCTTTCATTTTCATCTGACTCAGATTTTTTCTCTCCTTCTGGCAATCCACTGAAAAAATTCTCAAAGAAATCCGCCCGTCCTGCTTCTCTTCCATCTGACAATGCTGCCGAAGATTTCCATCAAACTTCCGCCAATCCTGCTGCTTCAATCTCCGCTTATCCAGCTGTGCCCGCTGCCATTCTTCTTTGCCACTCTAAACGAATTAAACCTCAGGATGAGCATGTCCGGAGTTGGGGCCATCTCTCCGCCAGGACCACCAGAGGTTTCCTCCCACAAAAAGAGGGGGGGTCCTCTCTGCTCAGCGGTTAGATTAGTTTTAATATATATATAATTTTTTTTAATTTAAAAAAAAATGTAATTAATCACTAACTATCATTTCTAACTAACACCTTTCTCTCTTCTTTCTGGTGGCACAGTTGCGGGGAGCCGGGGGTCGTCTATTGTGGGCAAGTGAAGCTCACTTTCCAACCTTAGAGGCCGACAACATCGTCTTGCCCTCCGAGAGGAAAGTTCCTGCTGGTCAGAGAGGACCCCCAGCCAAAAACTTTAACTACATTTCGTTTTCCATTCTCCTGCTTAAATCTATTAATTTGCTCCCAACTTTCGAGGTAGTCATTGGCTCTTACAGCTTGGGGGGTGTGTGTGTGGTTCTTTAGTCTCTTTTCCAGCACTTTTGTTCTC
Organism: Huso huso; assembly: GCA_036884735.1. Classification (NCBI taxonomy): domain Eukaryota; kingdom Metazoa; phylum Chordata; class Actinopteri; order Acipenseriformes; family Acipenseridae; genus Huso; species Huso huso. The sequence goes on from CM072667.1 coordinate 37,915,015, forward strand.
CCTGCATAGATCGCGAGGCTCTCCATGTGGCCTCGGAGCGTCAGCCGAATCTGACCCTCGATTAGATGTCTCAGTAAGCCTGGGAGACCTTGGTTCATCCTCTATCCTTCCCTAGTTTTTTCCCCTTGGGGGAAGTTCGTCGCTTCCCGGCCTTGGAGGTCGATCGGTTCAGCCTCACCTCAGCAAGAGTGGTTCTCCAATTAGTCAAGGGGAAACTCCTATTCTGTTACTAAAGTCACAAGAACTTAGTCTTTATTCTAGTAGCCCCTTTACGCAGGCCTGGCTCCTGCCTCGTGAAATTACAGAACACACAGAAACAAACACTAACAAAAACACATTACCAAATAAAACGGCACAAGGGCCAAAACAAAAGGTTTACAAAAAACTCACAAATGTAAACAAATATGGACACGGACATAAATACATCACACCTTCACCAACACAAACTCTAATCATTACTTCTAACTAACACCTGTGATCACCCGGCTTATACACCTGTGGCTGGAGCATTAATTAATAATTTATTCAATTCACGGCCACATTCCCACGTGTTTAGACAGGGAGACATTTAAGCCTAGCCTGCCAACCCATTATTCCCCACACCAACACATACACACATGCACCAGTCACACTGCCACAATAATGTAAAGGGAAATTGTACTGTGATCTGGAAGCTCAAATATTTGGGGTATTCTGACCAATCCCTGCACAGATGAGACCAGGAAACAGAACTTCAATAAATGCAAGAGGTATGTTTATTCAACACAACAAATAAATAAGGCAATATACTGAAAGTAATAAAAAGGAAAATAAAATCCTAACCCTCACCAGGGTATTAACTAAACTTTTACTTTTTATTTCCCTCTCTATTTTGCAAATTAATAAAAACAAAACAAAAAGATAAAGGGGGACTGAAAACATAAAAGTTCGGTTGGGGAATCTTCTTTGGATTTCCCCTTGCAATCTTCCTCAGGGAAGTGTATTTTATAGTCCTTGTAGTAATTATAATCCAAAGTCTTTTTGTTTTCTTCTTTTATTCACACTCCCTTTTCTTTCAGGTTTATTGGACAAGCAGGTAAGTTCTGTAGTTTTGTCTCCCTCTGCTGGAGCTTGCTGATACTGTAGGTCAGTGGTTCTGAAAGGTTTCCACCCTCGGCGCCCTCTGCTGCACAACCCGAGGACCTGTGACTTGAAATACAGCCGATTAAAACGATTTTCAAAACTTCTTGTTGTAATTGTCAGGTTCTTTTTTAAAACACGAAACGCTGATCATAAAGCAGGTTACTTAACACTAGAACCACCGTGGTTATACTCATACCTAAAACCACCGCCGGCAGTCATGATGACGGTTACATTTTAAACAACATCAATATTAAAATGAAAGACAAACTATCGGATACAACACAAAAGTTTTATTCAAGCACATTATATCAAACATCTGCACAGCCAAAACACTATATTTAAATGAACAATTAAACATAAAGAGGTTTATTTTCTAAGTTACCACATATAAAGCAATACTTCAAAAAATGAAAAAGTATAATAAAATAAACATTTAAAAAGAAACTAGTGTGGAAACAGGTATATGTACATACAAAACTGTAAAAACAAAATTATTTTTTTATTTAAAACGAAAGTAACATATGTTCCCTTTTAATTCGAAGCCGACCACCAACCAATACTTTTGGGATATGCCTGCCACAGGTCCAGTATTTACTGAGCATTTTATGTCAGAGCTGCCGATAGGCCCCTCCGAGGAGTGACGTCCTCGGTCCTGCCTCCCGAGGGAACAAACAGACTCCATGGAGCTCACTTCCTCTTTCGCTTCTCACAATCAGGTAGGTAAGGTAGGTACACTAACCTCTCCAGTTGCTGGAAGTAGGCTTGCCACTTCCCCGGAATCTGAAACTCAGCATCTGTAGACTGAGCTATGAATATGTTTCTCTCTTTTATACAGCCTGCATTGCTTTGCTATTGTAGGCTGCTTTCTAACTCCACAGCACCTGCTATTGCAGCTAACAAAAACAAAAAAAAGAGACGCATGATTTCCTCCACCGGGACTCCGCTGTTGAGTCAAATGCGCCGGATTGTCTTGGCCCACCCTTGGCTATAAAAAAAAAAGTGTGTGTGTGTATGTGTGTTTTTTCTTTACTGCTCTTGCAGCTAATAAAAAAAAAAGTCACAAGCAGTACATTCTCTGTTCTCTACCGCAGCTCTTCAACCTGTGCTCCACCGTGTGCACCATGCTTTTCTGTACTGCTCTCCTGTGCCTAACTGCAGCCACTCAAGCCTGTGTATCCACCCCGGCGTATGCTTACGCCCTTGGTGCTCAGTGCCATCGATACTCTGTGCCCTCTGTCCTTAGACGCTACATGCCTTGGTGCCCTCGGTGCTTCGGTTCACTACTGTGGACTTAGAGGGCGCGTATTTTCACGTCCCTATTCGTCCTACACACAGGAAATACCTCCGCTTCGCCTTTCAGGGAAGCATCTTCGAGTTTTCCATGCTGCCATTCAGCCTCTCCTTAGCCCCACCCACGTTTTCAAAGTGTGTGTATGCCATCCTGGCCCCCTTGCAGCTGCAAGAGATCAGGGTGTTGAATTACCTGGATGACTGGTTGATCTGTGGCCCACACGGCTATCGTGATGGAGTATCTGTCGAGGCTGGGTCTCACCCTCAACGATGGCAAAAGCCAATTAATTCCAGTGCAAAGTACAGTTTACCTGGGACTCTGGCTGGACTCCCTCACAATGCGGGCCTACCTGTCAGACATAAGAACATAAGAAAGTTTACAAACGAGAGGAGGCCATTCAGTCCATCTTGCTCTTTTGGTTGTTAGTAGCTTAGTGATCCCAGAATCTCATCAAGCAGCTTCTTGAAGGATCCCAGGGTGTCAGCTTCAACAACATTACTGGGGAGTTGGTTCCAGACCCTCACAATTCTCTGTGTAAAAAAGTTCCTCCTATTTTCTGTTCTGAATGCCCCTTTATCTAATCTCCATTTGTGATCCCTGGTCTTGTTTCTTTTTTCAGGTCAAAAAAGTCTCCTGGGTCGACATTGTCTATACCTTTTAGGACGACAGTGGCTGCCATTCAGAAGTGTCTATCCCTGTTTCAACAGGGATCGATAGTGTCTCTGGTGTTGTGTCAGAAGTTGCTGGGTCTGATGGCTGCGGCTTCATCAGCCCTACAGCTGGGGTCAATGCCTTCTGGCTACATCCCAAACGCAACAGACACCATTGGCTGACTGTGTCTCGTGTATGCTGGGAAGCCATGTGCTGGTAGAGGCAGACCTCTCACATGCGTGAAGGTGTAAGGATGGGGGTGATCCACAGCCATCAGGTGGTGAAGACAGATGCATCTAACTTAGGTTAGGGTGTGGTTCACCTTGCTCACCAGCATTTTGTTCTTGTGCTCCAAGGGAAACGGACAACATGTCGGTAGTGGCGTCTGTCAACCGCCAGGGAGGACTTCAGTCCCCGGGGTTGCATCACATAGCCTTCAAATTGTTAACCTGGGCACAACTGAACCTGTTAGTCCTCTGGGCTGTTCATCTTCCCGAAGTGGTGAATTAGATGGTGGACCTCCTGTCGAAAGAGGGTCCACCACCCGTCAGAATGGCGACTCCACCATCAGGTAGTAGAGCGGATAAGGCCAGGGTCAATTGCTTTGCCACGGCAGAGACAACTTATTCGCCTATGGTTCTCCCTCCACCGCTGCGGTGGTCCACTAGACATCGACACCCTAGCCCATGAGTGGCACAGGACACTCTTATACGCATTCCCACCAATACCGTTGCTCCCGGTCTTCTTAGAGAAGGTCCGGAGAGAGAAGGCGATAGTTCTCCTGGTGGCCCCCAGATGGCCCAGGATAATCTGGTTTTCGACCCTTTGCCAGCTACTGCAAGGCCAGCCCTGGGAGATCCCGCTATCCCTGGATCTTCTCAGTCAGATGAGAGGCACTCTCTGGCATTCAGAACCGGGCAGACTCTCTGTGGGTCTGGCTCCTGAACGGGACCGTCTGATCGCCTTAGTACACTGCAGAACGCTAGGGCCTCCACCACAAGGTCATTTTACGCCTACAAATGGAGGTATTTTCAAGACTGGTGTCTGACCAGAGGTCATGACCTTATCTCTTGCTAATACAGTGTGGAGCCTGAGATTTCATCCCAATGTTTTACACAGATAGTACACTAGCACTGCTATACAATTTGAATACTATACTGTACAAAGGTCAATTGGTTATTATTAAGAGTAGACTTGGGTTGGTTAACTAGCAAATATCGTGGGAAGCACCTAAGTGTGACAAAGATTAGGCAGTGTTAACCTGTAGTAAGGCAAGGTTGTGGCAGTTCCTGTCTTATTGTGGTGTTGCTGTTCTGCTCTTCTCACAGCTGCATGTGATTGTTAAAAGCTTTTTTAAAAGTCTGACTAATGCATGCTTGTACTCACCCCACACAATATACTTTGAACCAGATGACAATCATGGACAAACTCCTTTGTTAACCAACCGAATCTACAAAAACATGTGGGAATCCAGGCAGTAGAAATGTTTGGCTGTTTGCTGCTGCCCAGTGTAACAGCCCACACCTCCTGATGGAAAGTTTCATTCTGGGAATAAAAGCCTCTTGTAAGTTTGACTTAAAAAAACTGCAAGGTTTTCCTTTGAACAAACCCTGTGAGCCAAAGCTGTGACATTTCACTACGTCCAAGTAAAACGAACAAGGACACAACCACTGTCTAAACACATTGAATTGAGTAACATACTGTTTGTTGTATAACTTAGGAAGCATTGTACAGTTAACACAGCATCAACAAGAGCTAAAATCCTGCACAACATAACTGTGAACTGCTATGTAGTCTATTCAGCTTCTATTGCATTCTGTGTTCGGGTTATTACACATAGTGTATTGATTTAAGTTGCAGACTGGGATGCCCCCGTTCTAACATCTATTAATATTTATTAGTTAACTTCTTTAGTTGTGGACAATCTATCATGTAAAAAACAAATGGTTCAGCTCATTTATGTTACATTGACTAATGATTGGCCAAATTTATTTCCTAATATCAACCAATGATTTATTGTCAGTGATGCAGCCAATAGGAAAGTTATACAGTAGATGTCAAAACCTGACAGTATGTAGGGGGTTTACCTCAAAGCCTTTACACTACCTCATAGTCTGTCTTAATTGTATCCATACCTAAACCTAATGGTATACCTTAGCACTACCTGTTAGACATTTAATACATCACATCTCACTGATATAAATTAAAATTAGCCACACAGATCTGAATTAAAGGAGTGCTAACCTAGATTTTAAAAGACATTTTCTTATCTGTACATAGCTCCCCAGGATGGCCTAGTCTGTGATGACAAATAATGTCGTGGTGATGAATAAACACACTTTAATGGCAAGGACCTAATATGACATGAATATATGTGTTCAAAATGGATTCATGACCAAAGACATGTGAAAATACAATATCACAACAATTGATTATGTTGCAAAAGATATTGCAGGAATACGTACTACTACACCCCAGGCAACTATAACGTGTAAATGACAAAACAATACATTTTTGATAATTATTTAAAAGTGGAGTTGCTGAAAGTGAAAATCTAGTGAATTAAATTGCTGTTCTGCAAAAGGGTTTGGACTAATACTATAGAACATAGTGGTCACACATTACAAACAAGGCTTGTGTAGCTTAGTTAGTTTATTTTGAAGTTTATTGCAATGTGTTTCAAATGGGAATAGTATTTTTAAAGTGTTTCATTTTTTACAACTGAAATTTGTTGTTTTAACTTAACAATAGGTGTACAGACAGGTCTTAATACTGTACTGTGATAACTGAAATATTCCAAAGCATCTGGAATAACATTATTATTATTTATTTCTTAGCCGACGCCCTTATCCAGGGCGACTAACAATTGTTACAAGATATCACATTATTTTTACATACAATTACCCATTTATATAGTTGGGTTTTTAGTGGAGCAATCTAGGTAAAGTACCTTGCTCAAGAGTAGAGCAGCAGTGCCCCCCACCTGGGATTGAACCCACGACCCTCCGGTCAAGAGTCCAGAGCCCTAACCACTACTCCACACTGCTGCCCTACATACAGCTGTACGTAATTAGATGCTAAATGCTTTTCATCCAGGAAGGGAGGAACTGACTTAAAAGATTATACTTGGCACAATTGCAGGTCTTATTTCAACGAACGTGAGAGCAGTTGGGTGCATCCTATAAAGTACATGTCTTTTATAGAATTGGCAATGTTGTTTTGATTGTTTATGTTACTTTAATACTAGGCCTTTGAGGGCAGGAGTTCCCAAACTTTGAAGGTGGAAGGACCCCATGACATTAGGCACCCTTAATGAGGACCCCTACTCAATGAATCTATAGAAATGTGAAAATTGGTTCCTGACGCTTGCCAATTTTTTTAATGTATAATGGTGCATACTGTACTGTTAGTACAGGCATTGGGAATGAAGATTATTCAAACACCAAAAAGCAGCAATCATGTAAATTCATGGAAAACATTGCTTTAACAGGTATCAGGGCTGTTTGGGAGAAAATATTTCTCTGGACTACTCGAGGGGTTGTCATTCAAAAGTAAGATCTTCTTTATCCTGGATATTTATGACAATTCCTCTGTGATTCCAGCCACAAAATCCTTCACGGAAACAGGGCGTGAAAATGTTTTCTCCATAATGTCTTGTTGAGCACCTACAATTAGTTAAATATCAAAGTCTTATATATCTGTTGTCCATTGTGACTGAAACTGACTTACAACAGGGAGATGCAGCTTTTATATACTGCATTGAAGAATACATCTAAGGAATGCCATTCCCACTATAAACTAATATCAGACTTTTAACACTGAATTATAACAAGGTAAGTGTAATGCTTGTTTACACTTCTAAATAACTTTGTAAATTTAATGAGTTGTTTAGCCCTAGACCTGTAAATCAATGCTCTGAAGTGGGGTGGTGTTGCCACAGCAAAGACAGAAAGCCAGGAAAGGGTTAGTCAGCGAGGCAATTCTGTCTATAAAACACAGCAGGAAAGTGGAAATGTAAACTAATGCTTGTCCTGCAGAGCAAGTGAGCATTATAAATGTGTGGGTTTTACATGATTTCCAGCATGTTACTTTGAACGCATCCAATAAGCTTACAACCAGATGAAAGCTTGTAAGACAATGCCATGCACTGCCTGAAGAAATGTAAAGTACACATAGTATTGCAGTGTACAGTATCTGTCTCCTGTAAAATACTGCAGTATACAGTGTATGCCTACTGTATAAATCACAAAACATTTTCTTTAGTTTATTTCCCATTAAAAGCAGGAAAGACCCATCTAATACTTTGATATATAACATTCAATTATATATATATATATATATATATATATATAGATAGATAGATAGATAGATAGACAGACAGACAACTCATAGGCCTATAGTATGACAACTGTGTGCACATGTATCGTCAGACTTGCACATTTCTCAAAACGGTAAATTTGGAGCTATAACTACAGGAAAATTTATTAAATCATTTATCATTGAAATACTAATATGAAAAAAAGAAACTCAAGCTAATCAAAAAAAATATATATTTTATCTAAGAGAATGAAATGACTGTATTCCTTAAAAGTGCCTATACTTTTATTGTCATATTTGACTAATAATAACAATTAATTCAATTCATTTTTAAACACTTTCACAAAAGCACTATTGAGAAGGGTGTAACTATTTCAGGAGTGCACTGGGATCCGTGTGGTTCTATAAGAAGTTACTATAGTAATGTCAAAATCCTGTGAATATTCTACAAATAAAACTAGTGCACGAAGACAAGGAATCCCATACAGAACACATACTGAACAGCACGTGTGTGAGCCATTGTGTTGCGGTCCAGACTTAAAAGCAGGTCAACGTGCTGCTTCAGTCGCGCTCCGCACTTCACTGTGCACTGTGTGGGAAAGTTAGGTTTGTGTGTGGCTTTGATTTGCGGGAAAAGAGCGCAGAACACCCCTCACCTACACGAAGAACTGGATTTACAATAATGATCGCTGGAGTTTTTGGAGCCACTGGAATTTGAAATTGACATTGCTTGACTACTGGGAACTGACTGAACACTTTAGTCAAGCACTTGTAAGTTTATTTAACTTTTTGTTTCCTAGGCAGTTTTTTTTAAAAATTTTGTTTTCTGCAAACACATAATTTGAAGTGCGGCTATGAATATTACCGATGTGTCCATATATTCTGTTGTGCTACTATGTGTTGAAATTAAGATTTAACAAGTGTTAAGAATGAAATGATGTATATTTTTAGATTTTGTGTAAAAAAAAAAGTTATCATAGGTTATTATATTTTTTATAGAATGTAGTGTATTGTTATAGCATGCATTTTCAATATGGTGTAAAAACCTTTTTACATTTATGACAGTTCACATTGTGAAGTGTGATGTTTAGTGTGATGGTAGAGAATGTCCATTGTTTTTCATGTTGTATATTCGGTTGAAACTGCTAGTTTATGGCAGACACAAAAAAACCGAAGCTAGGAGATCGAATATCAATATCAAACAATATCACACGTTTTACATACAATAAGCATATTCTCTTTCCATTGCTGATTGCTTTTATCGATCAAGAAATATGACAGTCATAACAATAAAACAAATTAAACGTCATATACTGTAGTTTATGCTAAATAACCTGGTTTCTTTGTTTATTTCCTAATTCTATGCAAATTAAATACAATTTGAATGCTTTGCTTACAGAATTTAAGTAAAGAAATACGTTTTTTTTTTTAACGGAAAAGTATTTGCTTTGTCTAAAGAAAGCTTTTGGATTAGATTTATAAGCACTTTAACTTGGCTTGTGTATAGAACTGGTACGAACATCAACCAAGCGCCTTGAGCTTGCATTTTACATAGTCTGCTCTGACTAGTGATTGACTGTGAACTTGAGTCAGGAAAGTTATGGAAAGTGATCCCTCTTCAGAGTAAAAAGTGAAAACATGAAGGTAGTAAGAAAAAAAATAAGTTGCACTGTCTATACTGTAAAACAGTTTGGGGAATGAAGTTTCTGCACGATTGCGAAATACACCACTGTCGAGTATTCAATGGTTATGGATAATTTTACAACTAAATGATAACCTTTATTTTTTATGTTTAGATTTAGGTATAAATTAAATTCAGACTTACCGCTGTGCATTCTCAGGATTAAATTTGTAACACTTCAGAATACATCCATGCTCAACTGTTTGATGATATGTTTAATGTTTAAAAAGGGTAATTCCTGGCAAATGGATAATATTTTGGTATACCACTGTTCTTGTGAGACGGCATGCTCATTAAAATAATTTGCATACATCTGAAGAGCGGATGATTATCAATACAGGGATACCAAGATGTATGCAGATTTCTAGTTTTATCTGAGAACATGGAGCAATTCTGTGGAAGAGCAGATCAATGCAAGTACTCAATAAGTGACAATAAAATGTAAGAAGAAATGACCTCATAGAAACAAGTAAAATATATCAAACCCTTGAAGGAATTACAGCCTTATTATGTACATGTGGGATTACATTATTATTATTATTATTATTATTATTATTATTATTATTATTATTATTATTATTATTAATTCATATCATTTTTCAGTACTGACACAAGACCACCCTCAGATCCACTCTGTTACCAATTTTCATTCAAAAAGTGTCTGAATACCCTGTTACAGTAAAAAAAACACTGTAAAACTGTAGACAAAACAAAAAAAAAAAAAAAAAAAGGAAATAAATTAAAAGTTTTGGTGACACTGATAAACCACTCAAGTTTTGCATCATTACTATAGATGATTGCTTCATGAAAGCTAAAACTGGTGGCATTGCAGTTAATTGTATCTGTCTACTGGGACAAACTGGAGTTGATATATTTTTCTGGGAATACATTTGTCGAGGAAGCTTATCCAGTAACACTCTTCCTGTGGTTCTGTTCCTGTTCATCACTTAGTGCTTGTGGTTCTGTTCCTGTTCATCACTTAGTGCCTGTGGTTCTGTTCCTGTTCATCACTTAGTGCCTGTGGTTCTGTTCCTGTTCATTTTTATTTTTTATTTATTTTTTTTAAAAATGTTGTTTTCTCCAAACACATAATTTGAAATCGCGGCTAATACATTTCAATGTGTCCATATATTCTGTTGTACAATAAGTGCAAGAAATACAATTTAACTTTTGTTCAAGAAAGAAAGTGTGACAAACCAAAATTCAATAATTTTGCAGATAAAAGTTATATAGTTACATCAGGATATGATTAAATAGTGATAGTTACATCAGGATGTGATTAAATATGGTGTAAAAAGGTTAAACACTTATGACAGTTCACATATTCTGAAGTGTGATGATTAAATGCAGTAAAATAGGGGTCAGATAAGTTTTTCATAAAGTATTTACATTGAAACTGATAGTTTATCCCAGGATACAAAAAGAGGAGTTCTACAGGTGAATGTTTGAAGAATATGAGTCTTTTTACATACAATATGCATGTGGTCAGGGATTGGGCAGTCCTTTTATCTGTCAAGAAATATCATTCCACCACAATAAAACAAATTAAACGTCATATACTCTGGAGTTTATGCTGGATAAAAGGAGGTTTCTTTGTTTATTAGTGCAGGCGGAGCGGAAGGTAAATGGGGTTTGAATGAGAGGTCTGGAGGTTAAGGGTGCAAGAAAAGGCATTTTTTAACGGAAAAGAGTTTTGAACTGGATTAGATTTATAAGCCAGTGGACTTGGGAGTAGTGGAGAACTGGTACGAACAGAGAGAACACCAGGAGGGCAGCAGAGTTCTGGATGAGTCTGCGGACGACTAGTGATTGACGAGAACTTGAGTCAGGAAAGTTATGGAAAGTGATCCTCGGGAGAGTAAAAAGGCTGGACCATGAAGGTAGTATAGAAAAATGAGGAAGGTCTATTCTGTAAATGTTTCAGGAAGAATTTCTGCAAGATTGCGAAATACACCACTGTCGAGATTCAATGGGAATAAGAGAGGCACAACTAAATGGTGACCTTTATTTTTTATGTTTAGAAGAGGGAGAAATTAAATTCCAGAGGAACAGAGATAGAGATTCTCAGGATTAAATTTGGAACAAAAAAGAATACATAGAGAGGTTGAGTTTGATGGTATGTTTAATGTTTCCAAAGGAGTAATAGCAGACAAACAGGTAGATTTTGGAGGACCATGTTGGAGTGAGAGGCATGGGGATTAGAGGAAATTTGAGCATCTGAAGAAATGGATGATTAACCATAGGATGCCAAGATGGGGCCCAGGAGCTAGTTTTATCTGAGAACATGGAGAATTCCCAAGAGCAGACCCTTGGGGACTCCATAAGAGACAATAAAATGTAAGAAGAAATGACCTCATTGAAACAAGGAAAATATATCAACCCTTGAAGGAATTATCCCTTAGGTCAGTAAGAGATGATAGTAGAATTATTATTATTAACATTGTCAAAGGCAGCATTATTATTATTAGGAAATATCATTCAGTACTGACAGAGGCCAGCCTCAGATCCACTTGTTACCAATTTTCACAGACAGGGTCTGAATTCCCTGTGGAGTAAAAAGAGCTGAAAACAGATTGGAGAAAAAAAAACAAAAAAGTTGGACAGGAAATTAAAAGTTTTGCGTGACACAGATAAACCACGAGGGTTTTGGATCAGGAAGGGATGATTGACAGGAAAGTAAAACTGGTGGAGGTGGGGTTAATTGTATCTTTTAGGAGGGACAAATGGAGGCTTTTTTGAAGGCAGAGGTCGAAAGATTATCCAGAAACAGAGAGGTGTTGTTCTGGAGGAGATGAAGGGCCTGTGGTAGAGTTCCTGTTTGACTTAGTGCCTGTGGTTCTGTTCCTGTTCATCACTTAGTGCCTGTGGTTCTGTTCCTGTTCATCACTTAGTGCCCCACAAGTTTTTTCTATGTTTCTGTGCTATAAGGCTGAACTTGCATTGCAAAGTACTTTTCAAAAATAGTGGGCACATCAATTTCATGTGAACATTTAAATCTGTTTTTTTTAGATATGATTAGGCCATGTAGTTGTGGTGTGCCTTATTGTGGGAATAGAGCTATTTGTCAAATAATAGCTGCTTCAGTTTTTTTCCAGTCTGTTGGGAAGAGAAACATACCTCGTATCCTTCAGTACTGATGTCAGAAGACAAGTTAATAAGATGCTAAATGTTAAAATCTGTCACGTTATGTTCATCAAAAGAAATCCAGGAAGAAATTAATCACTTAAAAAAAAAAATCAGGGAAATAACTTACTACATTTCTGTTTTAAATCACCATGTGGCATTTTTATTTAATTCTGCTCCATGACATTGAAACAGGCAGAGATTACTTTGTTATATCGTTGTCACCTCTAAATAAGGAACATATCCCCTAAAACCTATAATATGCAACACAGTAATGACTTCCCATGATAGTCTCCCCATAATCACTTGCATAGACGACTCCAGAGTACAAAATGCCACCCACCCATTCACCTACTGCCCGGTTAGTTATATTTAGTTACATCTTATTAGCCATAACACATAATAAGAGCTAAAAGACACAATAATATATAGTTCAAGGCCAATGGTTATCACTCTTTTAAAGGACTACAAACAAGAAATAAACAAGCAACGAACCAAAAAGGTTTTCATCGCAATAGAAGTCACTGTAATACAAACATTTTTTGGTTCAACACACCTACAATAGCACTGATTGGGTGAAATGGAATGGCCATTTAAATGGTTCTCTGTTTTTAATTATGGGGATGAGGAAGGGGGAGTATCGCTAAGAGATTAGGTTGCTTTGACATGATTGGCTGTCTGTGTGATTTTTGCTCCAATGGCTCCAGGTATTGTCTTGTGACCCCATAGAACAATCCAGATACTTTTCTGCTTAAAAAAGCCTGTAGAAACAAAAGGAAAATGCTGCATTAATATGGTCTATTTTCATTGGTGTGGAAGACCTAATCACTACAGCACTGATATAACTTTCAGCAGTAGCCATTTTTCCCTTCCTCAAAAAAACTGTTTAATGATTTACATTGAAAAGTAACTACCATGTGCTATTCTCATTACAATATTTTCAAGATGAGATCTGTCATCACCCTTCTGTCATAAATTGTTAAGAATCCATCTTTCACTGCTTAAATAAAAGCCCAATATGTAACACCAACAATTATTTTAACCCCTGAAGGGTGCTGGGATGTAGCACACCCATAGTTATTTGTCTAATGACAACCCATGAATGTATTACATTGTTGCATGTAATTTATATAGTGAAATGCTCCCCTCAAAGTTCATGTAATACAGAGTTTTCCTTCTCAAACAGAGGAAGCAATATCCTGTTTGCGCTACGCTGATTAATTCATTTTGCAACATTATTAAATCAAATGTAAGCCCATCCTGTGTTCTATCCAAGTTGCAGGGAAAATGTGACTATGAGGATGGGGCCCTAAATTCTCAAGTTCATTGCAATTAACCTGTAATACATCATAATGAAATACACACTGATAGCAGCTGTAGATACAGAAATTTAACAGAGGTGAATTTAAATATAACTTCAAAGTGTTACCTGCACATGTACATGCATAGTTCAGTTTATTTCAGATTTCTGATGAAATGCAACAAAAACAAACATGTATATAAGCAATTATTTGTATGGTACAGATTTTAATCAGTAAAAAAATTGTTTGGATTAGTGACATAATCTTTAATTGATTGCATGAATGAAAAAAAAAAAGTAGGCCCCAAACTGGACTGCATCGGTTTTTGCTTTCAGTACCATACCTGGCAGCAAACAGCCCAGTGACAACACTGCAGGTGAGTCCTAACTTCTACCAATCTCCACGAGTGGGAGTAAAAACCTCTACTGTGGTCCCAGGAAACACATCACATGAGTCCTGGGGCTGGTTCTCATTTGCAGATTTCGGAAGATTGGTGTATCAGCAACCAAGATACAGACTGGGTGGTTGGCATGCCACAATATGAACTGAAAATTAAGATATTGATATGGGTGTTAGTGAAGAGATCTGTTCATTCTTGTCTTAGGAATGTCCTTGATTGAGATGAGATTGACCATTTTTGACAGACATGCAATATAGGGTTTAGGTCTGGGCTGTTTCCCAGAGCTTCACCTCCTTCATGGATTCTGGGTGCAAAGCAATGCTTTATGTAGTGTAATAAACCCCAGGCCCACCAAGTCGGGTTTATCTGCAAAGCTGATGAAAGATGTTTCTTTTGCTCTTTTCAGCACTTTGTTTTGCACTTTGGAGATAGGTTGGGTAGTAACAAAGGTGCCAATATAATGGGGAAGACTGTCCAATGCATTACAGTTAGTAAAATAAACACACTGGTATTCTGCTTGATGCTTAACATCAAACAAACCTGCAGGAACAATTGTTTTTTTATTTACACTCTTTCATGAAGTTATAAAATCATGGGAATGCTTCCTACAAAATGCTTTAGAGAAGCAAACCTCCTAGATGAGTAGATTAGTAGATTACAACAGATTTAATGTTTTTGTTCTTTCAGAGAGTGGGAACTAAATCACAACAAAGGAGGTCTCTGTTTGCTACTGTAATCCTTTAGAAAATGTGTAATTGCAACTGGAAACTGTGTCCTGATGAAATTCCATTGATAAACCTGAAGCTTGCTGCTTAAATATCTGAATCCATGTACTGTTAGACCGAGCTGTGTGAAGTTATTGAATTGCCTCTTAATGTAGAACATGTATACTTGCCTACTAGAGATGTAGCGCAATATTCTACCATAATGTGCAGTGGTCACTGATACCGTAATATAATGGGAGTCAATGGGGACAAGCTCCCGATAATAGCCCTTTGGTTATTATTCGGTTAATGTCAATCACATTTATCACTCATACATTTGATTTCCACTTAATATTACAATTAGAATGTTTACATGTACAGGTAAATTAGTTGCTGTACAGTATTGAAATATTCTGAATACAATGTACAGTCGCACAATATAACATAAACAATAATGCAATGTGTATGTTAACAGCTTTCTAATTATTAATGATTACAATGTATTGTACATGTGCAGTATAGTACAAAGGTATTTAAAATTCAAGCCAGCTAGATTCAAAGACTGAAAGAAAAGACGAAAGAAAAAAAAACTAAATAAACAAAACATCTCCTATAGCCTGATAATAAAACAAATAATGACTTTTATTTAATGACAGTTATAGTTTATTAAGTAAAAGGGAGAGATGCAAGATAAAGGGTTAATTTGTGTTAATGCTGCCATCTACTGGTAGAGTTACATTTATACAACTCAGAGGTAACTGATGCTGTTATTGTGTAAGCCAATAAATTTAGTTGAGTTTTGAACCGACACAAAAAGAGTTGTGACTGAGTTTTTCCTGACACGAATCACAAACTGCTTAAACAATAATTCAGTAAAAGGCTCCAGCCACATTCTCACATGTTTTTGGCAGGGATAGGAATTAACCCCATCCCTGCCAACCACCACCAACACACAAACCAAATCATTTTTAAATGATAATACAATCACCACAATAGATTTATGCCCTGCCCTGCCCCACTAACTATGTGCAGAGTTCTCTTCTGCCGTGCTACAGACAGCATCAAAGCTCTGCTACTGAGAACATTCACGTTTGACTTATTGGTCATTGACATTCAGTTCATATTTATACCCTTGAACATTTTTGAACAAAGAAAACAGGGTTTTTTATTATGCTGAGAGCCCTTCTATTCATGAGACTTTGACATTTAAACCAATAAACACAAAAATGATTATACTTAAGTAGCTGTTAAAGAATATAAACTTGTTTTACTCTAAACGGTTAAACTTTGGCTGTGCCTCGTAGCACACCTTGAGGTGTTTTAATTTGATGTATCATTAATCAAATAATTATAGCAGGGAAATAAGTTTGCCAAAAGGATTGCTAGTGGGAAAACATGGACAATTCCTCATTTTAAATAGAAATAATGGTTATGTAACTCAGTTAGTACAGGGACACATGTCTGAATATTCAAACGAATATTTCTTGAAACGTGGTCAGAAGCAAAAATGACCATGTCTGTAGTGTGCGTGTTGGCTTGCTTTCTTTTTTCTCAATTCTAGGCTCCTACACAAATCCAGGAGGTTGACAGTAAATGACTTAATCCACAGAATCAATACACCACATTTCCCATGAGTCACGTTGCTCTGAGTTTTTGGATTCCATTATTAATGTAATGAAGTGAAACAATTGTTTCCTTGGATAAAACCAGCTCCCTCCTCGTTCAGCTGTCAGCTTCTCTCGTGACAGGCAATGGGATGTTTGTCATGCAAAATACCAAATATAAATGTTAAAACTTGTTCTAAATTGTCCAACTATCTTATCTCTCAGTACTGTGCCACATATTATTCTTTACAGTAAAGTAGCTTGGATAAAAAAGGGCTGAAGACCAGTGGCTCAGTTTAGGATATTTCTGGTTATGAGTTTCTAGTATTTAGGTTCTGGCTTCTGAAGGAACAGCATGAACAGTATTACAAGCACAGCCTTTAGAAACATCATGAAAACTGTCATAGCTTTGTCATCGCCCACACCAGTTTGAACTGGAGGCACCTGAGACTGTATCTCAGTGAGGTCACTTCAATCTTGGATTCATTCTGTGGTATTTTTTTAATATATATACTATAGTTTGAGAAAGTCTCAGGCCATGAAATGACCCCTAAACAAGAGAATATTCTATAAAATATATGACCCTATTCATAAAACTTTAGGAAGTTTTAGGGATTTTTTTTGTTTTTTTTTGTTTTTTTTGAGGATTGTTTTTTAAAGCCTGTTTTGATTAATTACAAAAAGTTTGCAGTTCCTGCGACCTATTGAAACTGTTTTAGAGAGGGTTCAAAGTTTACGCTCTGTCAATATAATTGGATGTTCTGAAAATGAGTCACCAATTATAAATGTAAGCAAGCAGGAGAAATGTAAGAGTAGTGGCAAATTTCTGACCTCATACTTCTACCTAAATCAGAGACTGACAGTTAGAAATACCTCTCGAAAATGATAAAATGCAGTCTGTTAAAAAAAATAACAAAAACAAACAGTTATAAGATCTTTCTCAAAACTGGAGGAATCTGATGTCAGCTGTGAGATGAGACCAGTTAAACGATGGGCAACAAGACCCATCCTGAGACCAACCCCTGTGCATCTGGAACATGAAATTCTATAAAAACAAGCATTCACTTTTACAAAACCAGAACAAACCTCTACCTTGAAGCATCCCTATAAATACAATTCAGTATTGTCTTCTTGCATTAGAATGTTTCCTCTGGGTTCTATAGTTCAAAATGTTTTTCCAGGTGCCAGATGCCTCCTGGGTAGATTCGGATTGCACTGCAGTCTTCACTACTTGCTAAAAGATAAACTCAGTGGCCTATTTTGAAGAGAAGCCTGTCCCTGTTTGTTATGAAAAATAGTGAACCATTATCGGCAAGTCAAAACTATATCTCCTACTGATCCTGTCTAGTTATATCATTTTTAATTTTTTTTTCTTCTTTTCACGCTTCAAAATAGGACCCTTTATATATAGTGTTTAGCTTTGTCTTCTTAAAATATTTCAGTAAAGTTAATTATTATTGTTAGTATTATTATTACTTACTGCACTGTAGTTTATTTAAATACAGTAAAACCTGTCTAATACAGCCCCTCTACATACCGACATTCTGTATAATTTGCCATCATTTTTCGGTCCAGACCAAATCCCTATTAAAATGAATGGTGTGCTGCCCTCTACAATCTGGAGCTGGTGTGGTGTTATTTTGTGTTAAAACGTGGTACACCGTGTACTGCGCTTGTCCGGGCATGCACAAATGATTTTATCTCAGAAAAGAAGTAAACAACCATCTGAAAGGGGTACGATGTACTGAGTTTGGCCCTTAAAGTTCTTTTTATTATAATTATTTCACAATTCAGCAAATTACTGTGACTTTAACTGATGAGCAACAAATTGGGTTATCTAAAATTGTAAACATAGACGATTTTGTGGGTGAACTACAGTTTGTCTTTTTTGTAGTGATTTGTGCAGTAGTCCAATCACAGCATTGACAGCGTACCATTTTCTGGCATTAAGCGGGTATGTGTACCACATTCTGACGACGTACCACTTTCTGACCCTACACCTGTATATTCTAGAATCTCGCATGATCAATGCAAATGTGATTTTTCTTCTCTAAGTTTAAATCTAGTATAAAAACAAAAACAAGACGTTGCGTATACACTCACAGCAAATAAATGTCTAAACATCCACACAGCAAGCTATCTCAGAACATGTGCTCTTATCAACAAAACTGAACATTTACCAAAAACAACACAAAAAGAGCAAAGTAAAAAAATCAAAATCGCAAGGCAACATTTCAGACATACAGTAATTCTGTAATTCAGCACAATTTCCGGTCCTAAGCGATGCTGGATTGTACAGATTTTACTGTATACCAATTACAGGTGGCCAAGTTTTGTTCAGAGAGGCAGAATGCAAGTAAAATACATTAGGCAGGGAGGTCAATTGTCTTGTAAAATTATATTTCTACTGTTTCACCAAGGCTAGTGACATTGATATTGCCAAACCTGCAGTAGACTCTTCATTCTGAATACCTCATACAGTGAAGAAAAATGTATAGCTATTTTGCATAATTATGTTACCTGAATCTCATTTACAGTACAGCAGTCCTGCATATTTATTCTTTATTGACCTATGTTATATCTAGGGCTTCTAATTTTCGGTTTTAACCGATAAAAAACAATAAAACACCACTGATACCAAAAAAATGAAATCGGTGTACCGTAAACCTTAAATATTTGCAAGCCTTTTATTATGTGTTTTTTGCGTACAATACATACTTTGTATATTGCAACAGGTCGGCAACATTTCTGGAGCAAAATAGGTTTTATGGGTGTGATTCGCCAAATATTTTGGTCACAAATATTTATTATTTATTGCTTTATATCCAATAAACACCAGAACAACACTGAAAATGGTTACTCAATTCAAGTTGGCATGACCCCTTTCCCCATGAAATAAATAAATAAATAACTTTCCCACTGCAGTTGGTCAATGTCCCTCCTTCCTGACTTGTATCTCACATTGATTCGTTCTGAATACTTTAATCCCACCCAAACTACTGAGTGGTAGCAAAATAACAAACGATTTAAATATAACTCGAAAATAGCTCAAAATAAGCACCCAAAAATGAAATTAATAAAAACAGAAAAACAGAAGCCCTAATTATAATCTGGCTCTGTCTGAAGCGCAATGGGAGGTCAACTGGCTTGCCCAAGTTTGCGTCAGAGCCTTTTCCTTGGTCCTAACAATTAGACCAAACTACAGAGTGCTTGCATTTATGAATTTTCAGTTCCTTGTCACGGACAGCGCGCCAAGCTTTATATAAAGTGGAGGTTAGGACATTCTCATTTTTTCGCTAGGCACCATTTTGGATCACACTGTTCTGTGTTTATGTGGTTGAATTCTAACTGTGTAAGTAAGTGGCTGTTTCATAGTCTGAGAGATGATAAAAAATTATATCCACATAATCTCCACCCCTTCCTCTAAACCTTGGAAACTGAAGGGTTAACAAAATTCCTTATACAGGTCCATTCATCCTAAAAGAAATACTGTTGATTTTGGTTCCTCAAACCAAAACACAAAGCTCACGGTTTAAACCAAAGCCCAAACCATAATAAACTTGGACCTAAGAGTATTTGAGGCTCCGCATAACAACCACCACACATTTCAGAGCTTAGTGACAATGGCAGACAAAAGAATGGCATCAAGACTGAACTACTCCCTCACTGACTGCCAAAGAGAGTGGTTTTTATTACATTTGTATTTACTGACCTTTTCCAAGAACCACACCTATTTTGCCTTGGGTTATTGTCTAGGGTTCTTCGTCATTCCAGTATGTGGTATTTAACACCTTGACAGTGAATTGTTTTTGGACATTTTACTATGAGTTATGAGCCATTGCTGACAGCAATAATGATACCTTAATGTGGGCTGGTTTAAGAATTGAAACTGAGGCTGAAGCCTGTAACAACTACAGTACCTAGTCATCTATTATAATTTACAATAGTCTCTCCTCAAGACAAATGCCTTGAAATTGGACTTTGGAAAGTGAGTTTAAAAATATAACAGGGCTACATTTTTTAAAGAATGCCTTCCAAAGGGAGTTGCTTCATCATTGGAATTGAACTTCATTTTGTATTTTGCAGTAGAGAATATGTGACTTGTTAATGTAGACAGAATGTCCAGATATT
The DNA here is from genome assembly GCA_036884735.1 of Huso huso. Classification (NCBI taxonomy): domain Eukaryota; kingdom Metazoa; phylum Chordata; class Actinopteri; order Acipenseriformes; family Acipenseridae; genus Huso; species Huso huso. Next base: position 37,935,340 of record CM072667.1, read on the forward strand.
TGCTGGAGGGTAGTATAACTCTAGTATATAGAAATATGAACTCATCCGCCTGGGGTTCATAGTGGATAATTAAAATGGTCTAACCCTCACCCCAACCATAACAGACAGCTGATGGGAACCCTATTATAAATGATTATCTATTTCTTTTTGAAATAAACATGATACTGCTTTACTTCGGACATTTACCGGTATATCTCAAGAATAACCAAGTGCCTTTACCAATAAGCTTCGGTAAATGTCCGAAAAGCAATATATTTCTTCATAATTCTGGACATTTACCAAAAAGCTTCAGGAGTCATAAGATTTACCAGTAAATGTCTGAAAAGCAATATATTTGTTCATAATTGTAACCTTGAGTGTGATTCGGGGGACATGTGTGAGGGCTCCTCCCCCCTATTTTCCTTCCTACCAATAACATCTGCTAAACCCCTATTTAAACCCTGAGCCATGCGCTTGCTCCCTGTCTTGCTTTTTTTTGTTTTCCACCATCCTCCCCTCCTCCACCACTATGCTTTCCTCCTCTATTCTGCCGCTCCACCTCTGCAACTGTCTCCCTCTGGGGGTAAGTGAAACTCGCTTCCCAGCCTTAGAAGCCCAGCTACCGCTGGCTTTGTCTTTCTCCAAGAAGGTTCTCAGCGAGACAAGGGGGACCCCCGGCCAAATCTATATATCTCTGTCGTCTTCATTTTCTCACCTCTAGGTTCCCCTTGGGGGAAGTATCTGTTCGGTCTCACCTCTGTGAGGGCAGCTGTCAGTGAGCCATGTGGAATCTCCTTACTCATTTCTAAGTCACAAAGCACGTCTCTCCTATTATCAGTTCTTGAGGTTTCTTTCTTCCCGCAGCCCTCGCTCGTGTCCAGTGAATTATAATATACTACTGAATATGTATATATTTTCATTCCATTTCACCTGTACAAATTCTCAAAGCACAGTCAATCTTTCTTTCGCATTTACTGTAACTTTTTTTTTTCCAAGTGTCTTGAGAAATGTGGTATTTTCATATTGATACTTCCGTTCCTTTTACTATGTTTCACTTTCATTTTTGTGGAAATAAACACTGGGAAACATTATAGGGAAAAAGATCCCTATAAAAACAAACTGTAAAACACAGTAGCCCTAGAGTGGATATCAAAGGCTAATGGTTTGTTGAAGTGATATACCATTAAAAAGCAGAGAATAACAACAATTGTGTTTATGGCGTTGAGTTTTCTATTAACATAAACAAATCTAACTAAACTAAAAACATATTTAAAAATGAATGAGATTGCTAGCTTTTTTCATGGACTGTAAATCTGTCTTGTGTCAGGGCTGGTCACTGTAGGTTACAGAGAAGATGCTCTGTTTTCCCATATTCTGCTCTTCTTACATACTTCTCAGGACATCCCAAGAAAATAATAATCTTTAGTGGGTCCACCAATTTCAACCACAGAGTGGCTTATATTTAAAAATGATTTCTTAGATTGGCTCCAAAGGATAAGCATAGCAAGGTTAGAATTTGACCCCCATTTTAAAACAATTAAACCTTACCAAATGTTTTGCTTAAACGTACGTGGTATACATTCCACCTCATGAAGGCTTTTATGATCAGTATACTGTAATTTGCCAAATTTTAAAGAACCAAAAAACCATTTTAGTATAAAAAAGACAACATCTACTGTGTAACACTTGTTTGGAATTGGCTTAAGAGGGTGCTGTATACTCTTCACTGTGACACCCTTTTATATTTTTGCTGCAGGTGCATGATGTCACTTCCCAGGGTTAAGTGAAATCTTGTTAAGTGAAATCTTGCACGTTTGATACGTGAACATGTTTTTTAATGAACTTTGAGGTTTGATAGAAAATATACTCCAGTTGCATTATGGCCCACAAGAGGCTGTGTGGTCCAGAGGTTAAAGAAAAGGGCTTGTAACCAGGAGGTCCCCGGTTCAAATCCAACCTCAGCCTTCATTGTGTGACCCTGAGCAAGTCACTTAACCTCCTTGTGCTTCGTCTTTTGGGTGAGACGTAATTGTAAGTGACTCTGCAGCTGCTCTATAAGTCGCCTCTATAAGTCGCCTTGGATAAAGGTGTCTGCTAAATAAACAAATAATAATAAGAATTATACATAAGGAGTAAAGTCTGTTTACTGATTTCATCAGCTGGTTTAAACATGGTTTTGAGATTACCCTTGATCTGTAAAATCTTCTCTAAACAATCCAGCTGTACTTATCCTGTGGAGTAAAGGTCAAATCAAACTGTTAGATATAGTATTAACTTCTAATTGCAGTAATATAAACTAAAGGTTTCAAATATAATAAATAAAGTGGAACAATTTTACTTGTACAGAAATGGCTCGTAATACAGATATTTTTCTTGGTGGTTGGTGCAGTTTTCACACTAAAAATGGATGGGATTTAATATTGTAGCGTTTCGGGTTCTTGGTATAGAAATCAGACTGAGGCTGCATTGAATTGAAAGGCTCAAGCCATTTATTTTTACAACAATGATTAAGAAAATAAAAACATGCAGTAAGGGAAGGGAACTGGGAACTGGGAGTCAAAAACGAAAATAAAGTGATTATTTCTTTGTTAGTTCTTTACCCACTTAATCTTTCCTGCTCTCTCTCTCTATCTCTCCATCCATGCACTTTCTCTCTACTCACTCTTGTCTCCCACCCTCCCAGTTATTTCCAACCACCCCTTATATCCCCTCGCTCCACCGCCCCTTACGCCAGACCCCCGCCCCCACGTCTTTCGCACCATCCTTGCAACCCATTCCCCTACACACATACACCATGCAACCCCTGCACACACACAATTTCAACAATTTACATTACTTATCATTAGGCTTGCTACTTTTCAATTGTAATCGATAAAGCTCGTTAAACGTTGAATTCCCAAAAAATATGAGTTCGACTGAAATAAATTTATATAGGATAAACGTCGGTAAAACCACCCGCTAATTTTTTTTTCTTACCAAAAATAATAATTTAAGAAATCATCTCGTCTGTGTAGTTTTTATACTTGTTGTCTGTCCCGTCTCCATTCTGCTCTGAATAGCTGCGGTTGCTGTCAGTCAAATCAGTGGGGCCTTAATAGGCTAGTGTAGTTTCACCATCAGCCATTTCATCCTGTCCTGACAGATCTCGTTGGCTGAAGCAGAGTTAGAATGCTCTCATTCGTTTAAATGACTGTCAATCATCAGACTGATTGTGCACTTTCATTTACCAGCTATAGCCTGTCATTCAAAGCGCCTACTTTGAAATTAGCGGGTTAAGGTGTAAGTAAGTAAGCGTTTGCTGTTATAGTTATATACGGTGACAGTTACTAGTTTGATTTGGAAATATGTAGGATCTATATCTAGGTATAGCTCAGCTGTGACCAAACATTATTTCAATTAGAATGTTGGTAACCATGGTTTTGTTGCATGTCGAACATGATAAAGGGGTTTCTCTAAATGAAACGTTTCTCAATGGCATAAAAAGTATGTTTTCTTTTAAGCATAAAGGTGGATTTCACCCATGCTCTGCTTGAATTGAAAAGTAAAGATCAAAAAAAAAAACTGGTAAATTCTTTCAAAAATAAACGTTGATATTAATCTTCAATTTGGCAAAAAAATAAAAATGGAATAGTAGCAAGCCTACCTATATTGCACATCCCCGATTCCACCCCCAGGATCGCTACAGTATTCATGTATTTTCTTGTCTTTGTTATCCCTATCCTTATATGATGCATATTAATCAATATCACTAAAGTTTGTGTTTTTTTCTTCAGTTGGGGCAGTGAAGAATTTAACTGGTCCAGGGAACACTGTTCAGATTGCAACATGAGCAGGTCAACCCTTGCAACCATTACGTTTGGTAGGCACTTTTAAAATCAAGTTTTACATATTTGTTTGCTCTTCATACAAATATGAATGATACACTAAAACTTTCAGGTTTGTGTTAAGAACCTTTCATATAATTGTAAAGAAACTTGGTGCAGGCAAAGCACAATGTTCTGGGGTTTTCAGAATCTAGGTCATGGTGTGCTACTGAAGGCTTTATCATAGGAATCACTTGTCTCTGTGGTTTTCATTTAAACTATGTGTGGGCTTTTATTATAATAAACTGTTCAACATGCTGTGGTTAAAGGTCATGATGACCTGCTTTTAATCATACATTCACCTGTATATATTATATAGCCAGTAAGGGTCTGTCTAAACCTATTTCTAAAAGTACTGTAGCTTTGTTAGCAGAATTTTGGACTGGAAACACCAGTATTGTTTTTTTTCTTTTGTTGAAGCCTCAATAAAGCATATTTGTTTTTATTTAAATACGTAGCTACTTGTGCATCTCTAAACCCAGCTTCCATAGACTTTCTTTAGCTCAAGTTGTGGAGAGTATCAAAATATGGGTGTACAACCAGTAATATACAAACAATTTATCACACTTACATTTTTACATGAACATACTGTGGATGTAAATCACAGTGGTTTACTTTTCATTGAATCTAATTTGGAATCTCATTCAGAATCTGGACCCTTATGCACAGATTGTGTCTGTCTGGCCATCCGACTCTACATGATGAATGCGAAAACCGCTTGTAATGCTCACAAATCTTTTTTTTTTTTTTCTTATCATTGACTCCTACTTCTGGTTTCACAGATCCCCATTAACAATCATCTTTGACTGCCTAAAGTAACATAACTATTGCTAATGGGGGTCTGTAAAACCAGCTGTTAGCATTTAATTTAGTGCAAGATTATGAATATGTGTGTGCAATGGCTTTCTGTTTATGGCCGTGGAGTGATATGAAAGTATGGGAAATGAAAAGTAAAAAGTTAAATAATGTTGTCTTTTTAATTTATTACAACTTTTTGGTATAAACTGACTGACTAAATAATAATTAAATACATGTGCTGTGTGCTCTCTCTATCATACAGCTTTATTGCTAGTCTGTGCTGATGGAGCAAAAGAAAATGGCAAAAAGAACAAAAAGCCAAAACAGAGTAAGTATGTAACATCAGATTAGGTTGCATACCACTTGTCATGATGCTTATTTTGCCAAACAAGAACAGTTTGAATGAGAAACAAACCATTAAGAAGCTGTTGGATAAATTAACACCAGTAGAAAGCTGCACCATGGGACCTAAAACGCTATAAATGTAATGCAAATATGGCCCTTGATCTTGTGCAGGCTAATATTTTTTGTAATACTATTTTTCTAAGCCATGATGACTATATTTTTCTTTTGTCTTCATTCGTAGTTGTACCGTTTATAAATTGTGACGTCCGGGCAGGGAAGATCAGTATCCCAGAATTCATGGCGAGGTGTCCTGCAGGTTGTCAGGAGATGAAACAGCCTGTGTACGGCACGGATATCTATGCCTCCATTTCCAGTGTGTGTAACGCTGCTCTTCACAGGTCAGAAATCACAGAATACAGACGTGCTCAAATTTGTTGGTACCCTTACAGCTCATTGAAATAATGCTTCATTCCTCCTGAAAAGTGATGAAATTAAAAGTTATTTTATCATGTATACTTGCATGCCTTTGGTATGTCATAGAATAAAGCAAAGAAGCTGTGAAAAGAGATGAATTATTGCTTATTCTACAAATATATTCTAAAATGGCCAGGACACATTTGTTGGTACCCCTTAGAAAAGATAATAAATAATTGGATTATAGTGATATTTCAAACTAATTAGTTTCTTTAATTAGTATCACACATGTCTACAATCTTGTAATCAGTCATTCAGCCTATTTAAATGGAGAAAAGTAGTCACTGTGCTGTTTGGTATCATTGAGTGCACCACACTGAACATGGACCAGAGAAAGCAAAGGAGAGAGTTGTCTGAGGAGATCAGAAAGAAAATAATAGACAAGCATGGTAAAGGTAAAGGCTACAAGACCATCTCCAAGCAGCTTGATGTTCCTGTGACAACAGTTGCAAATATTATTAAGAAGTTTAAGGTCCATGGAACTGTAGCCAACCTCCTGGAAGCGGCCGCAAGAGGAAAAATCGACCCCAGATTGAACAGAAGGATAGTGCGAATGGTAGAAAAAAAACCAAGGATAACTGCCAAAGAGATACAAGCTGAACTCCAAGGTGAAGGTACGTCAGTTTCTGATCGCACCATCCATCGTTTTTTGAGCGAAAGTGGGCTCCATGGAAGAAGACCCAGGAGGACTCCACTTTTGAAAGAAAAACATAAAAACGCCAGACTGGAATTTGCTAAAATGCATATTGACAAGCCACAATCCTTCTGGGAGAATGTCCTTTGGACAGATGAGTCAAAACTGGAGCTTTTTGGCAAGTCACATCAGCTCTATGTTCACAGACGAAAAAATGAAGCTTTCAAAGAAAAGAACACCATACCTACAGTGAAACATGGAGGAGGCTCGGTTATGTTTTGGGGCTGCTTTGCTGCGCCTGGCACAGGGTGCCTTGAATCTGTGCAGGGCACAATGAAATCTCAAGACTATCAAGGCATTCTGGAGCGAAACGTACTGCCCAGTGTCAGAAAGCTCTGTCTCAGTCGCAGGTCATGGGTCCTCCAACAGGATAATGACCCAAAACACACAGCTAAAGCACCCAAGAATGGATAAGAACAAAACATTGGACTATTCTGAAGTGGCCTTCTATGAGTCCTGATCTGAATCCTATCAAACATCTATGGAAAGAGCTGAAACTTGCAGTCTGGAGAAGGCACCCATCAAACCTGAGACAGCTGGAGCAGTTTGCTCAGGAAGAGTGGGCCAAACTCCCTGTTAACAGGTGCAGAAGTCTCATTGAGAGCTACAGAAAACGTTTGATTGCAGTGATTGCCTCTGAAGGTTGTGCAACAAAATATTAGGTTAGCGGTCCCATCATTTTTGTCCATGCCATTTTCATTTGTTTTATTATTTACAATATTATGTTGAATAAAAAATCAAAAGCAAAGTCTGATTTCTATTAAATATGGAATAAACAATGGTGGATGCCAATTACTTTTGTCAGTTTCAAGTTATTTCAGAAAAAATTGTGCATTCTTCGTTTTTTGTGGAGGGGTACCAACAAATTTGAGCACGTCTGTATATCTGACAAGCTACAAACCTTAGTGATATCGGTTTGAATCCTGTGTAAAGTTAATTTCTATTATGAGATTCTAGCTAACATTCAGAAACTGCTTCTGTCTTTTATTATTAAATGTATATATATTTTTTGGCAGTGGTGTAATGACTAATGCTGGAGGTAAGATCCTTGTGAAGAAGGTCGCTGGACAGGCCTCTTACAGAGGCAGTTTCTCCAATGGCATCCGATCCATGTCTCTTCCTAAGTGGCGAGAGTCATTCATCGTGTCTGGTAATCCCAACCCTCATCAACCATACAATATATAATTTAAGTCTATTATGAAAAAATATCATATCATAGTATGTAGTTAGATCACTTGCATTTTTACGTTACAATTTTTCTAATTATTACTTTACATTACTTATGGAAGTTTTAACACATGTAATTAGTGGCACCATAATTAAAATGTAATCCTATGGTTTCTGTAATTCAGTAATATTTGTTTTTTGAACTGCAGTTTTAATGTATTAATTTGCCTTTTGACTGTGTAAATTCCATCTGGTTAACCAGGAACTAACAATTGCTTAGTTAATAGTCTGCAAGTGCATAACAGAAAAAATGTGAAATTCTCCTGTAATATATGGCTCTCAAACTCTAGGACTCCATGTTTATACTAGTAAATTCATTGAGGTGCTATCCTATCAAGATACAACTAGATAACTTGACTGCTACCCTTATAACCATTTGTGTTGTGTTTCTCAGCTGGTAAAGCAAAGAAAGGAGTGACCTACCCATCAATCCTTGAATTTCTACCTTCAACGTCTGAAGTTGTAAGAACAGGTGAGATATGGATGTAAATGTTTCTTTAAAGCAAAGATTGTATTCCCATATAGCTAATAAAACCTAGAAGATGTGTTATGTGTAAAAGGACATTTGTCAGGTGTTTGGCCAGTTGGTTAGATTGTTAATGATATGATGAAAATTGATTTTCTTATAGAGACAGCCACAAATTAGCCTTAGACTGGTCTAACTGTCACCACAATAGTGCAGGCCTAAGAGCCAAGAAAGGCAGATAAGCTGCGTACCTGCTGTTCTTACGCATTAAAAAATCTGAAATACTCACTAAATCACAATGTAATGCATAAATACACATAGCAATTTTGCTGCACAGCTTGTCTGCCTCCCCTCCCGCCTCCCCTAAAACTTCCACTAACAACTACATCTCCCAGAATACAATGTCTACAGTTACTAGGAAACTGTACACAAGCAAAACAAACCCAACAAACATTATCCAATCTCTGGCTAGCCCTGTTGTCTTTGCAGCCAATCACAACAATAATAAAAAAGGTGCCTATAATATTAAACAAACTGTTTCTTATAACTTATTATTATTTATTTCTTAGCAGATGCCCTTATCTAGGGTGACTTACAATTGTTACAAGATATCACATTATTTTTACATACAATTACCCATTTATACAGTTGGGTTTTTACTGGAGCAATCTAGGTAAAGTACCTTGCTCAAGGGTACAGCAGCAGTGTCCCCCACCTGAGATTGAACCCACGGCCCTCTGGTCAAGAGTCCAGAGCCTTAACCACTACTCCACACTGCTGCCCCATTAATGCATTGCCTTATTTTATTTATCTGTATGGCTTTATATTGACGTTTTAACATGTTCACTGAGTTTAAGAATGTAATGTTAAAATATAAGTAACGTAATGAATTTGCAGACAGTAGCGGTTTTAGGCAAATACTGCCCATGCAATTGCACTGCTAAGGTCTTCTCTCGTTGATCAACGAGTGAGCACTGACACAAAGCGAAGTGGGCAAAGATTGTGACTCATGCCAAAATGAAATCTGATCAGAATGAAAGCTCGGCCAATCAACATGCAGTGATTATACTGACGTTAATGGTGGCCAATGGCAGCTAACAGAAACAGAAGCAGTATGAGGAAACAGAATGCAAGCAGCACGAACTGTGCTGAATGAAAGCACATTTGAGAAACGTTGCACAAGTGGACTATGTGAGTGGATGGAATGCATCCGTGTTGGATGAAAAGCAGATTAAATAAGTCCCGGTACCCAGTACCGGCATCAAAATAAGTCCTGGTATTGAGTACCGGTGAGTACCGGCAGAATTTCACCCCTGCTTGAGTTGTTACATCAGCTTCTTTATCTGCTGACTGATGAGGTATGTGTTTAAAGAGGCTAACGTGTTTCTCCTCAAGTCTGACCCAGGAAGATATTCAGATGAAAATGTGTTGTGATTTGTTTCATTATGACGTTTGAGGTTGCTCGCCTTGTACAGACTACGTGTGTAAGCGATTTGTTGCAGAGGAGACACAGAAGTTTACCACTGTTTTCACTGAAAGCAAACTCTTCCTCCCATTCTAGCTTAAAGTCTCATACTTTCCTTTGTTACTCGAGGATGGTTTGCTCAATGCCATTGTCTTCATGAAACGAACGAGTACTTAATTCAGCATTATGAAATTCACTTTCAACTGCACATCCGGCTTTCACTCATGACAGTGTTGCCAGCTTTTCACATCTGAAAGTCACTAGATCAGCCTCAATAAGTCGTTATTTTAAAGCAAAAGTCTCCAAACAATCATTAGTACATAGTATGCAGTGGTGTAGTCCTAAATCAAGAAGTACAGAAATTTAATTTCACAAATTATTTAAATTCAAATTTATTTTGGATTCAGTATTCTTTTGGAAGCACGACAACAATAAGCAAACACTTGTGTATGCATGTAGTGTGTAGAACTATGTTATGAACAAACAAAGAGTAATTCAGCTTTCTTTTGGAAGTAGGACAAAAAGAAGTCAAGGCCTCTCCAGCAACAACTACCCATCAAACCACAACGACTCTAGAGCCAACGACTACAACTCCTGAACCCACAACCACCACACCCAAACCAACGACCACCACCACCATTCAGCCACCTACCACGACAACTATTACCACAGTTAAACCCCGTGCAGCCGCACACAAAGTCAGAGAAGCAGGTTAGTCGCTGGGAAGAGGTTGTGTCACACAGACAGCAGATTGATTGGAATGGGTTGTGAAGTTGTGTGGTTGGGTCAACAAGTATGAGAGAGAAATTAAGTTTGAGTAAAATCATATATTTTACTCGTAACACAGTTTCAGGAATGTTCAGTTACAGCAGTTTAAAAATAACTTAAAGTGTATCTGTTCTTGTCAGATCCCAAGCTATTCCATTACTCTTTCAAAATATACTATTTAATTTAATACAGCACTTATTGAATTATTGTAAACTATTAATAATGTGAATTATTTAAAATGTGATATTCACAGACTAAATTGTCAGCTCCTTGCCAGCCTGCCAGTTATGTAAATCTTTGTGCCTTTGTTTCTCTGAAAAAACAGAATAATAGCAGACTGCAGTTTAAGGACTGGTAATAAAATTGATGTTAAAACTCAGGAGACTACACCAGTGATGCTACTTGTTCTTGTCTGTCCAGTTTAGTTCAACTTAAAGCAAAGTTGAATGTAATGCCAAATTATATAAGTAAAGAGTTCATTGACAGCACAGCAACAGAAGCCTGTCTCTAAAAAACAAGACCTTAAAACAAGGAATGACCAAAACTCTCACAGCTATACCTACAGTGTGCATATAGTGTAAATGGTGACAGCAGTCCCCCCTGTCTAGTATAATTTCCTTGACTTCACTTCAGAAGTTATACACTCAGAAGACTGTTATCACTTCGTACACTCAATGCACCCTATGGTTAAGTAACATTAGAGTAAATTTATTCTGTACCTGCTTAACTGTCCAAGGCATGTTAGTAAGATTAAATTAGTAAATGCCACATCAGTAAATATTCACAGTATTCAAATATTTACTCCGCAGAGCTATCTGTCGTGTCCGCGGCAGTCTTTTGAGCATGCCAGTCTGTCTTTTACAATCAGGCCTTTGAGGATTAAGCAGTAGTATTAAATGTTGGCTTTATGCTGTATTTCTGATTCAGGTAGCAATCACCCACTCTATGCCTCTCTAATCACAGCTGCAAGTTCAAGTAAGTGCAGTTCTCGATGGCTGTGTCTATGGTGTATTGTTTGATGTCTTGGGTTAGGGTGCCCCCTGTGCTTGTGCTGGTTGCATGTTACTTCTTTTGTTTCCCCTGTGCCATCTGTCTGTGTTTGTCTGTGTGTTTATGTGCATCAGGATATTTCTGAATGCTTGTACATATAGTGAATGCGTAACATGTTAATAATTTAATGTAAACGAATGTACAGATATCTACTCATAAATAAATAACATAATGTGATAACAACAAAAACATATATTCAAATAGAAAACGATGCTCTTTTGTTAACATTTAAAATGATTTAAATCTGGTAATACTAATCAAATAATCTTATATTTATAATCTACCGGTAATAATATAATTTATATTTTTCTGTACACTTCATTTTATACAGCTCAGTAAGTTAAGTCAGACCTACATTAGACTGAAATAGAAAATTATGTCAAGCAAGGTCAATCTTGATGACACAAACAATAAACAGCAATGGCTTGCAGATTTAACCACAGGTACTGTAGCAATTCCAGACATGTCAGGTCTCACGCACTGAGTCATACAAATCTCTTTGTAGAATATGAGACAACAGGTTAACAACAAAGGCAGGACCGAAGGACTGACTGAATACTGCTGCCTGGTGTGGAGCTTATTATTAGTTTAACAGTGTTTCCAAGAATACCGGTACATTAGGATTTAGCCGAGTGGACCCTGTGTATTAATTTCTGATTTTGGATCTCATTACTGATAAGGTATATGATCTGAATTTGAAGGTTTTATTCTGCTTTTATTTATGATTATTATTGATGCATGTTTAATTGGCAATGCAGGGCTGATCTATCTGCATCCAAATATCAACAAAACCCTGTCGTTTCCCTTGTTCCAAAGCACATAAAGTTTTTGACATGAAGAATTAAGAACAGGTATATAAATACATTTACTAAATAAACACGTACAAATACTGTCTGTAATGTGATCCACATACCGATATGCACTTCCATCCACAAGCTGAATTAGTCTGACCCTGTTTAATACACGTTTCCGGAATGTACTTTTTGTAAGCTACATCAATAGACACTTCAGTACTATTATTTTTGTTGTTGTTGTTGTTGTTGATATGGTATCTGTATTTGGTTTCATGGAACTAAACAGATCAGTTTAAAACTATCATCCTGATTTTGTCATCTCATTGTGCACCTTCAGCATTGATTTACAGCCTCCAGAAAAGGTCTCACTCTTTGAGGTCATCCAAAATTAATCAAGAATCAAATTTATGCAAGTACGTAAAAAAAAGAACAATATATAGTACCTATAAAGTACTTGCACCAAAACTGTGCATGTAAGGCTTTAATTCCATCTCAGGAACATTGCTTATCCACGTGAGATATGCTGAATCACAGTGAATCACACTTGGAAATAGTTATTTGTGGGACAAATTGAAGCAATAGTTTTGGAATCAGGAAACCAATATACTGTAACAGCAAGAGTCCCAGGAGGCTTGAGGGTTGTTGATATGTGGATGGAATAGATAAACCATGTTTATTTTTAATGCATGGATTTTGAGGACCTGTGCATCAAGCTTGATGATCACATAATGCATTTCAACTAGATTTCACATCATTTAAATGGTTTTCTCATTCTGAACATACACTTCAGGGCAGGCCCAGAATGCACAAGGAAAGGGGCCAACACCAGGTATGTCTTACACCATTAAGGTGTTTGTTTTATTATAGTTTACTTTACTGCCATTTTTTAAACATTCATTTTAAAAGTCCTGCTTAGAACTATACAACTAACTAAACTGTTTTTAAGGCATTCAGGGGCTCTTCCACCTATTCAAGTAGAAATTCAACACCTGAAAACCTGAGTAAATACATTGTTGACTTTAAATCTGTTTTTTACAGACTGCTAGGATCTCTGTACTGCATGGTGCTGCTTTCTGTGTGTATTGTTGGCAAAAATTCCTTCAAAGGATTACTTCACTGTATACTAGGTCCTGGATTGGTCTTTCTTACCCCACTGTGTGTGTGTCTATATATATATGATGTGTAACTTACAGTAAACCAAAGAAGAATGGGGACATTTTATGGAGTGATAACAGCTTTAAGTCCATCTTATCTCTTATTAATGTTCACAATATTATCACTGTTGATTGTATTGTTTTTTTTTTGCTTCTTTGCACTTTTTATCTTCATATTTTCCAAGTACCACAGTATATAATTTAAAGTTTAAAACACAAGTAGATCTTCAGCTGAACTCTGGCAGACTGGAAATAAGGTCTGACCAATTGCATATGGTGAAATACCAGGAAGAAGCAGTTTAAATGTTTAAATCAATCGTGAGCTACTTCAAAAATCTCAAAGTATAAAAAAGAGAAAAGCAAATAGAAATGTAGCACAACAGTGATGCTAATGCTAGTAAGAGGAAACAAAAATGATTGTAAATGCCTGGTTACCATGACCACCATCATCATTAATGCTTCATAATCACCAGAGTAATAATAAACATTTATGGTTAAAGATTTTACGATTCTTAAATCCATACCAATCTTATTTTTAAAGAAATGATACCACTACTTTGTTATATCATTTTGAAATAAATTGTTATTGTCCCTGGAAATGGATTCATTTTGTTACAATGTTTAATTAAGACAAACTGGCCTTGGCATAACCACTCCAGGCATACAACGCTTTAAACCAGAAAACTATAAAAGTATAGTCAGACAAATGTGATGGTGACATCCCAATTCTAGAAAAACAGCATTGCATTCTAGGTCACATAAGTCATCATTGTACAGGCAGCCACTGAATTATGAAAAAGCATTTTGAAGTGACTTTAGATTCTGGTGCCCTCTGTTGGATCTACCAGGATATGCGGTTTAATTTTTAATTTTTTTTATTTTTTCTCTGCAACCTGATCAGATTACATTTTGCTTGCTAAAAAAAAACACCCTAACAAATGTTTGTTTTGAAAATCAACAGCTGTATTCATCTAAAAAACTGAGCACCATAATAATAATTTGCTGCAACCTGTCATACAGGAGCAGATTCCCAGCAGATTTGCAACACTGTGAAAACATATAACAGCAAAGGGTCTGTGTTTTTGTAATTTAAGTGTATTGCAGGTATTTATTGAATTAAATGTTTAAAACAAAATCTATCCGCTTGTTTCAGAATACAGGACTGAATGATGCAGGGTGCAATTAGCAGTAGGAATATTATAATGTGTCCCCCTTCTCTTCTGTTGAAGATCTTCAGACAAAACTCCATAAATAAAAGTAGCTGTTATGCTACCTGTTATGCTAGTTCCTGTACCATAGTTTCATTATTATTATATATTTTTTAGCAGACACCCTTATCCAGGGCAACTTACAATTGTTACAAGATATCACATTATTATTTTTTCACATTATTTTTACATACAATTACCCATTTATACAGTTGGGTTTTTACTGGAGCAATGTAAAGTACCTTGCTCAAGGGTACAGCAGCAGTATCCCCCACCTGGATTGAACCCACAACCCTCCAGTCAAGAGTCCAGAGCCCTAACCACTACTCCACACTGCTGCTTCATGTCACTTGTTAACTGCAATTAGGCCATGTCACCTATACACAGGATGTAATTAGATAAATGGAAGAAACTTTTTTTTTGTATTTATTTGTTCATTTATTGATATTATTTATATTATTTGTATCTACATTGCTGTACTTAAAACAAGCAAAGAACCAACAGTTCTTTAACGCAAGAAACTTATGATAATGCTGCAAATGTTAGTAAGTGGTTAGAAAACGCATTTCAAAATATTGGTTAGCACTTTTTTAGTACCGTACATTTGTTTGTTCTTGTTTTGCTTCGTATGTGTTCTTTCTCTGTGGTCACCTGATTACCATTATACAAATAAATAAATACTTATTTTATATTGATTTATATTGATAAACAGAACTATTAAGTTTCCAGCTTCACTTCTGATAGCAAATTGCAATGGCCATTACACTGTTTCAACTCGCAAACCTTGAACTATCAGCTTTATTCATTTTATTAACGAAAGTAAACATTTTTACATAGTAAACAAAGGTTGTTGAGGGTTCACTGATTCATGTAGAATTTCAAGATACACAGGAATTTTGCAGTGAGGTTGTACACTCAATGACACTAGGTCTTACCACTCTAACAACCTTTTTCTTTATCTAACCCTTATGGAGTGCCTTACGTACATGTATGGCTAAACAAACATCTGATTCAGATGAAGTCAGACTCTGCTTCTCTTTAAGTCATCTGATTCGGTTAAAATCCAAGACTAAAATATTTGTCATACTGTACAATAAGCTATAATTACAGGGTGCATTTGCTTTCCATCTTGATTTATCCACTCAGAAATCTGTTATGTCCTTGTAGTCTTGATGCCTTCTCTAGTTAGTTATTGCTTACAAATACTGTATCGGTCTGAAAAAGATAGCTGTCTGTTGTAGCTCTATATGGAACAAGGTAAATCAAACAAAAAGGCATTTACAACTAATGTTTATTACATTCACTGTTTAAGTCTAATCTCTATTTTATCTCCCTGAATTCAGCTTATAACCGTGTGAACCAGCCCCCTCAAGACAGACCCCGACAAGCTGGGCAAGCCAACCCCAGTGAGTGTTTGAAAACCTGGCTCATCAGTGGGAAAAGCAAATGCTCCAGGTTTCAGTGTAGCAGTGTTTGGAGTCATAATGCAACATCATACATTCACAATGATAAAATGTGTCAGGTTTTAAATACAGCAATAGATCTATTATTTCATCATTTACTAATCGATTTATAAATCAATAAACCCGGCGAGAATGTCTACACTAATCAAAGATTACACTGCGTCCTAATTTTTTGCCCTCTCCTCATTTGAAGAGGACAACTGCTTATGCCAAATCCATACTGTGCAGGAGTGTTTGCTCTATGCCGTTATGTGAGTGCATAGCAGAAAAACAATACTGCTGTTGGAAGTCTTCATTCCATGGATTCTGTTTTATAAAGTTGTATAGTTTTCAAGTTAACATGTTTCCAGCGTGAAAGACTTAACTGCATGACTTTCAATGATGAATCTGCTTGTGGAATCCATCCCCCATCAAAAAGACTGTGGGATGAAACAGCTAACATTGGTCCCTATATAATTAGATGCAAGTGAACTGTAATGTACTATACATGGGCACGTTGTTGTCTGCCTTGTACAGTGGATATACTAGTATTGCAGAAAGAATAAAGAAGGCAGGAGTGAGGTCCAAAAGCAAGTGGAGTGTGTATTACATTAACTTTGATTGATGTGACAGAAAATTAGTTACACTGGCCTCATCCAATATTCTTATCAATTAAATAAGATTAATTGGTTGTTTGTTCTATAGCATATAACCATTGATGGACTGATGGCAAAGGCAGTCTATCCCAGCCCAGCCACGGTCTCAGTGTGGAACCATGGGAATGTCCCAGTCCCCATACTGTAGTTGTAAAACATGGTAGGATCAATACCTCACTGGAAAAAGGTTCTTACTCGTGTTAATAAAAAGTTGACCCTAAGCCAACAGACAGAGTTCATGCTTCCCATCCATATTGGCTTATAAAACACATTGTATTATGCTTCTAGTGCATGGAATGGAGACCTGGGTTACTTGAAAAAGAGAATAAATTCTATAATAATAAGGCAAATGAATGGTTTCATTTATCATTGAACCACTGGAAGAGTCTTCCTCAAACAAAAGAAATGTTGCCCAGAGCTGTCCTTGCAGAAAGGCAAGGTTAAGCTTAATTTTTTACAGGCTTGGGGACTGGCACTAAAAACATTTGTCTCCTGAGACTACTGTGCATAATTAATCTGTGATTTTGACACAGCTGTTTCAATTGAAACAACACATTCACGTTCCACTTACTGCCACTATAAAGAAACTAGAAAATGTTTTTGTAGGTTTCAGTTGTTACTGCAGTATTGGTCTTTGTCAAGGTAGTCAGTATCTGCTAGTCTTGTAGTTGACATGATTATGTACTGCTGAAGTGAGGTCAGTCAGCTTTTTTTCTTTGAATAGTTATTTGAGCTTTAGTGCAAATTAAATTACCCCTTGTGCCGCTGTAAATAGTGAGTGTGGGAATGTAAGGTTGGTCGGGATGGGGTTAAATCTGTCCCTGCCAGCAATCACAGGATTGGCCATTCCCCAATTAGGTAATTGATGCTAATTGAGGAGTGGCCACATGTATAAAGGAAGCAAAATCCTTTGGAGAGGAGAGGATGATTTGTTTATTGTTTTATAACAGTGTAGTGAAGGTTAATGCCCAGCCTACAAGTGATTTGGCCCTTGTGTAGTGTTTATTTTGTTTTTGTGTTTGTTTACTAAATGTGCACTTTAGTTCTTGAACTGCAGCTTCTGACCTGTGACATCCTTAGAGAAGCAGGAAAGGTAAACTAAAAAACACTAACAACATGTTAACGAGCTGCGCTTTGATGATCGCTGGTAGAAACAGTAAAGTTAAGTAGGATTTCAGGACCAGTGAATGAATGAAAGAAAGAAAAAAGCAGGAAACAAGCAGGTTAATTGAGACACCGGATCCATATCTGTGTTGTTATTTGCACAAGGTTATTTGTGGTTCCCAGTTGTCAATCCTAATCATTGAGTTTCCGCTTTCCCCCCAGCATTGCTTCTCTTAGCTAACTGAGCTCAGGGACTATGGTCTGTGATGCCTAAAGGGCAAGATATATGTCAAAACACATTGGGGTAAATACTCAAAGCTTTTAACTGTAAATAGCACAATTTTAAACCATAAAAAGAAAAGCACACCCAATAAAGTTATCAAATCCGAAATAAACAAAAAAACCTTTTTTTTTAGGAGCTTGTAAGTATTCTTATTCATTTTACAAATGTAGCTTTGAGAATTTAGGGGATTGTGTTTATTTTTTAGAGGAACCTTATCATCTGTAAGCTAAATGAAAAATTTGATACAGCTGATAAGTTTTATACTTGTAAGTATGAGATCTCTTCAGTCCATCTGCCTCACTACAACTGGCTAGAGAAACCCCTTGGTTTCCTAAGGGCTGATGGGATTTGGAGTTCTCTTCTGTTTTTCATTATTGTGAAACTGGGACAATAAATTAATAGGAGGGGGGATAATTCGCTCTGAGCCTGCTGTCACACAGTCCCTTGGGTTTGTTGCCAGATGGTTGATATTAGCTGAGCTGCAACTGGCCTTAAACTGGCAATTTGGAAACTCTTCTTTGCTCCTACAGTTCTGTGAATCCAATTGTGATGCTCACACAACAGCACAGTTCATTCATATTATAGCATTCAGTTTACACTTTGCTGCTTTGTTTTTCACAATTGCTCCTAATATGTTGGCTAGATGAGAATACTTGTACTAACTAAACATATAGATGCTGATTTGGCCATTTTCCTGGTTATATGCACTGTTTGCATGTTTTTGGCTGTATTTCTCCTCTCAACAGCTGAGTCCATGAGAGGGGGAACACATTTCAGAGCAAAGTACCAGTGCAACTGCTGCTGCTTTCGTAGTTGCTTGTCTAATTGTTGCCTCAAATACAGATGTAATCTCTCCTGCAGCTTTCACTAGAAGGGACTGGCACCACATATACCAAAGGCCAGACTGGCAGACAGGACAGATAAGGCAGACAGGTATTGACGTAAATGCTCTTTTTTATATATTAATGCAAAATGGACATACTTGGTCTTGAAAGTATGGAACCATCCCATAAGACCACAAGCGAAATGCATTACTAATGAGGAGTATTAACACCTTCAGATGGAACGGCTCATCAGCCTACAACATAACCTTAAACTAATGTGATAAACCATGAATAAATAAATAACTTGGAAAATAAACTATAACCAAAGTTGAGTCACGTGACTCGAGTGCATTTTTATTAAACCACTGACTCAAGTGCATTTTTATTATACCACAGTTCACGTTCACATCTTCTAAGCTCTGTAAAGAGCAGTCCATGTACTGGCAGCTCAACGTTCCCGTGGCTGTGTTTTAAATTAGAGTTTGAACTCAATAAATCAATAAAAATACATTTAAAAATTAATTGGGCTATACATTAAACTTTCCATATACCTGTATAACAATAGTGCCTTAAAATACAAAGTTATAGATTGAATATAAAAATATTCAACCCCTGGTTTTCATCCTAGTGACTGATCTCCATTCTCTGTATACAGATATTAGTGCTGTTGTACCAGATACTGGCTATACCTGGACTGAAGTAGGAGGTGATGGCACCCCAGGTAAGCCATTGAATCACTGGGAATACCCAGCTCCAAGATTCCATGAGAAGTTAGCAGTGCTTGTCTGGTTGCTTGCATTTTGCCACCAAAAAGCAAAGTTGATTCATATGCAAAATGAGAACCAATAAACTGTGTTCACATACCAGTGATGTGTTTTTTTCACATGGTCCAAATAACTTATTTGCTTGTATTTTTCGGTATGGGCCCTGCCTTTCCAGATGAAATCAAGGTTATGTTGCTAACTGATAAGCTTGATTCACAATAAATCAGAATTCAAAGCATTAATAGAGTTAGTTCTCCTGATATACCCTTACAAATGTTTACTGTGTTATGCCTTGGTGGAATCATAGCAAAATATAGTCGAGCATTGAAAAAGCATAGTAAAGGTAAATCACAGGGTATGGTAAACTATAAAGAAGTTCAAAAATACCATTGAGACACTTTGCCCTAGCAATGCCAATATCAAAGCATAGCATTACCAGCAATAGCAGTACAATGGAGTTGGAGCAAATATTACACAGCAGTTCTGATATGGTACAAGTGTGCACAGTAGCACACCTGTACTGACATGTGTTGGTTCCCAGTATTGTAATATCATTGGTAATAACATAAAAATGTCTACCAATGGCGCTGTAGATACCCTTGTGCTTCTCTTGTCCATTAGTATATAGCCATTGCATTTGGTGAGGAAATTCATAGTATAAGCATTTACATTGACAAAAAGACCTACGTACACCAAGCTGCGTAGCTCCTGGCCGCTGTGACACCATTGCATTTTCTCTTCACTAAGAGGTGTGTTTTCCTCCCCCTTTAGTAAAATGGGATAAGACTTCACAATGGGGATTATAATACTATTCTACCACTGTGGCAAAGTGGTTTGCAGTGCGCAGGTGTAGAGGTGATGAAGTGCTCAGTAATAACAAACACAACACAGTCCACAGTGAAAAACAGCTCTTTATTTGTGCTGGGTTGCTTGTTTGGCAACCTTAAATAATAATACCTGGCTCTACACAACGATGTGTATAGCGCAGGTAAACCACAGGGTTCAATCCTAAAATAATAATACTAATAATGACACACACTTTATACACACATGATCACAAGTCCAATAGTGAGTGCTCCTAGTGCCAAGTGGTGATTTAATACAATAATCGGTGACAACAGTAATGCAGTGTAGTCCGTGTTTGATGCTGGCTTAGCGCGACAGCTCCCGGATATTTAGCTGTCTAGAATAACAAATAACAACAGTTAAACAGACAGATAAGACAACACTAAACAGTACTTTTTCGTTTGTACATCCTTTACAGATCTTTCCATAACCATAACAAAGGAACAGATTGCTTTGCGACATCCCCTGATATACCCTCAGTCACACCCCCTTTGGTAGCGAGCGCAATCACGTATCCTCCAATCCCTGACTGACACATCGGCTACCGCATTACAGAAATGTGACTCCACCCCCTTTCTGGATGGCCGACTTCCAACTGACCCTGGAATGAACTGCCAAACCATCCAGTCCGGGGCACACTGTTCCTGTTATACAGTGCCCTCACAGGTCGGGAGGGAGATTGTTGACTAGGATTAATTTGCTCTCTGTCACAACACGCCCCAGACAAAGCGTGTCACCATGCAACACAACACAATACCGGAACATATTGGAGAACTGTTACCATAACCCATTCCTGATGCTCACACGTATATTCAAAGTGCCTCCAGCTATTCTACAATTGCTCTGTAGCTTTTGACTGCTGAAATCCCCCTATTGAAAAGCAATATATCCAGGATGTATCAACTGAGTGGTTCTATGTGGCCTTTGTTCAACGGGACGCTCATCTCCGGAGGGGGGGGTCAATACATCATACACATGGGAGGAGTCATACGCAAAAAACACTCATCATATAATAGACGTATCCCCCAACTCAACATGACACGACAGTAAAAATAGACATAATGAAGCATTCTTACCTTTGTATAAGTTAGTGATCAGCAGATGTGTCAGCCGCACAAAGAGCACAGCATGTGCTTTTCACTAACTCTACTGTGCAGAATATTTTTTTTTTTCTATGGGTAAATATCAGGACTTTCTTCCTATGCATCGGGACGCAGACATTTGCTAGGAAATCGAGACTGTCCCGACCATATAAGGACTGTTGGCATGTATGAATCTAGGTTGACAAACATTAGTCAAAAACTTTTGTAGCACCTTATTGAAGATGTTAGCAAAATTGTTTGTATACTTTGTATAATGTCTTTTAGGTTTTCCTTGCTGTAATTTATTGTAAACAGTAGTGCAGCTGTAATTTATTAGGTACAACATGATTGTATATTTTTTGCTTCACTGTTTGTAATTTTATTGAAAGTAATCCTTCAGTACAAATCTTAAATATGAAATGTTTCAGCATTTAGCTGCTGCAAGCAAACTGCCTGGCTTTGCGTAGCACAGTGCTGTATATAATAGCTTGCTGGCATTGCTGTGCACATTATGGAGTGTATTACACTTGGAAGCTAGCTGCATGGTTTGACTGGAGAAGCTGGTCACATTTAATAAAGTCGAGTCCTAGTAAATATATGGGCTGATTGGCTGCACCTTTCCTCTAAACTGGCCGCAGTAGCAAATCTATAAATTGCTACTTAGAGCTCAATGGTTATGTGCAATTGTATAGCAGGTATCCCACGTTGAAGTTTTGGAAAGTAATTTACTTTCTGCTCTGTTTATTCTTTTCCTTCATAGCTGAGGGGTTCATAGAAAGTAAGACCAGCAGTCGAATAAAGCAAAAGCCTAAAAGCTAGACCTCCTTATACTTCCTCCCCGGCTCTGTGGGAGACAGTGAGAATTGTTTAGTTGTTGCTGTTGTTTATATGTTGAGAATGTGTTTGTTTTTTTCCCCCAACAAGTGCCCATATACGTACACTCCATGTTCATTGTTTTCACTTGAAATCTGATTTCTGAACACCAATGTCACATGTATATGGTAATAAAACAAAATATGTAATATTTTTAAAACAGTAGAGACTGTCGATGCCTGGAAGCCTGATGTAAAGCCCTTTGACACAGGTAGGACTCAGGTTATACTACATCTCTTTCTCTACAAAAGAAACACTGAATAGGCACAGGGGGGCATCATGTGTGGCATTTCAGTGTAAGGTGCTCTAAATAATTATGCAGCAGAGACAATTAACTAGAGTACTGAATTTTGGAAAATGAAATGAAAATATATATAAATGTATTACATTTTATGTATAAAGCAAATAGTAGATATGTAGATACAGTTCTAATTGTGCATGCCTTTATTTAATATAAACACATTATTTCATGGGCAGAGATGCATTTACCTATTTGTTTAAGCTTACCAATTCTGTAGAAATGCTTGCAAGTTCCCTGAAAAAAACAGTGAGTGAATGTTTCTTTCTGTGCTATACAATTGCAATTGTGTAATCTATGCGCTAGTTCATGCTAGTTTCTGTTCTTTCACTGCAGATGTACAGATAACTTTTTCGAAACATTGATATTAAAAAAAGATAGATATGATTTATTGTGTGACACTTTTCTATCAAAACGTTTTAAGCAAATAAATGATGGGTAATCCAAAATGATATAATAGTTTCTTATAGTAATCCCTAAGCACACCTGTTCGAATTTTACACTGGCAGAAACAAGGAAGGTCAAATTGATGTTCATTTAAAGTGGTTGTAGCTAACAAAATAAGTTCATATATCTTATTGAGACTCCCAAAGTAATAGAAAATCTAACCTGTCCTAATTCTGTGAGTGCAGAATTCAAAATAGTGAAATAAAGATTATATTATTATTTTCTTAGCAGATGTCCTTATCCAGGGCAACTTACAATTGTATCACATTATTTTTTACAAACAATTACCCATTTATACAGTTTGGTTTTTACTGGAGTAATCTAGGTAAAGTACCTTGCTCAAGGTACAGCAGCAGTGTCCCCCACCTGGGATTGAACCCACAACCTTCTGGTCAAGAGTCCAGAGCCCTAACCACTTCTCCACACTGCTGCCCTATTATCAAGAGAATACAGTTGTAATTAAATTAAACCCACAACAGTGGGCAACATCTGCATCTAGCACCTATGAAGGAAAAGGCTGTGTGGTCTAGTGGTTAAAGAAAAGGGCTTGTAACCAGGAGGTCCCCGGTTCAAATCCCACCTCAAACACTGACTCATTGTGTGACCCTGAGCAAGTCAGTTAACCTCCTTGTGCTCCATCTTTCGGGTGAGACATAATTGTAAGTGACTCTGCAGCTGATGCATAGTTCACACACCCTAGTCTCTGTAAATCGCCTTGGATAAAGGCGTCTGCTAAATAAACAAATAATAATAATATATTTTGCATTAAGACGGCTGATACTATCCAAAAAAGTTTAAATAAAAGGTTTTAGAATAATTAACAATCCTGTTGGTATATGTTGGTTATTCTCTAATTACAATCTCTATTTCCAGGCTTTGGTGTCAAAGAACAGGATTCAGTCCCCAAATTTCAAGAACCCGTTTCTCAGGGAGATCCAAGTATGTAAAGAAATTATATTTACTAATAAAAGACAAGTGTTAGTTGGGATTAAGCACTGTAATGACAGCATTGGTGCAGACAAATATGAAATATTGTGTTAAACAGAAAAAAATTAATAAACTCATTACCTGCTGTTTCATCCTGATGCATTCCATTTCGCAAAACAGTGAAGATTTATTAATTATTTGAATGGAAAATGGGTAAAACCCAGTTTCAGTCGATGACTCTTACTAGTTTTTGTTTTTGGTGTTTGCTCCTACAGATTGCAAAGTGGACATTGTGTTCCTAATGGATGGGAGCTGGAGCATAGGAAAGCGCCGCTTTAAAATCCAAAAAGAATTCCTGGCTGATATTTCCCAAGCACTTGATGTTGGAATGGCCGGTCCTATGCTGGGCATTATTCAATTCGGGTAAAAAGGATTGCACTGATTTTCTTAATATCATACTGAGGTTTCCCTTTCAAGTACAAAATGTTATTCCATTACCAAATGGGATATACCTCTGTGTAACCCGATTTACCTGAGCCCTTATGCCCAAGTTGCTTGAAGAGCCCCCTCTGCATCAGACATGAAGTCCCTGCCCCTGAGGAAAGTGCGGTGAGCAGAAGGGATCAGCGCCATTTTCTCTTCAGCCTTGCCTGAGAAGGAGCCTGCGCTGACCGTCACAGTTGTTTGTGAGAAGTCGAAAATGTTTCTACTTCTCTCCCTTTTCCTTCAGGAAAAATATTCACACTTTTAGTATATACCATACTTTTGTGTGTTTTCTGCACCTTTAGCCCTCGGTTCTGGTTACTTCCGCCGCTGCCTTTTGTATTGCTGGAAGCCAGCAGGGATCCATTTCCCCACTCTGGGCAAAACCCGCGTTCTTCTGCTGCTTGCTACTGCGCTCCGAGCCTTTTCTTTCTATTTATTTTTCTCTCCCTCTAGCTCCAAAAAAAAAAGCGAGAGAGTAATATTTGTATTCTTGTCAAGTGGCCGCCGCAGAACATTCACTTTTCTGTGCACCACCACGTGCCTCCACGGCTCGGTACAGAGCCCGTACGGGCATTACAAATCTGGCTCGGATAGTTGCTCCGTACTGGTTGGTGCTGAGCCCACTGGTCGTTGCAGAGTCCTGCACAAACATTGGGTGGTTGCATCTGGTTCCAAGCCGGTACCAGTTTATTAAAAAGATGGAGCGCACTCTTTATTTCAGTGCATCTCTCGCGTGTGCCTAAGTGTATCGCTTAACACCCAGACAGCTCTGCTGTACCGTATTTACTGCCCACAGTGCTGCAACTTACCATATATACCTAAATATACGTGCACTTGAAATTTTACCGCATTTACTGAATGGCTGTTCTGTATACAGCTCCTGCACTGTGCCTGGGTTTCACCGATGCGTTTTATGCAACAGCAACATTCCACCGGATTTTTGTGACTCGTGCCCTGTTTTCCATGCGGACACTGGAAAGCAGGCATGCCTGCCTGTCTAAGGAATATTCTGCGTCCCTTACACCGGCACAGCAGCCTCATCGTGTTCATCACGGTCTTCCTCAGTCAGAGGTTTCTTCCTCCCCTTCTCCTAGGAAGAGGAGCAAACACTGTCACTCCAAGTTCTCTTATGCCATGTCTCTTGCAATGGCCCCCTCCATGTCAGAGGAGCTTTACTCTGGTTAAGTGGGCAACTGCAGCTCTGCAGGTGCCCTGGCCACCAGAAATGGAATCCAGACGTTCACTCTTTGACAGGGTCACAACTTCCATGTGACAGTGCTCGCTCCCCCCGGTACTGCTAGACTTTTTAGAGGAGGTGCAACTGCCTCTACTGTCTCCCAAGCAATTGACAACCGTTATGGGGTGCACGATGCAGAGAAGCTGGGCCTTGCTCATTTCCAGCCTGTTGAGGCTTCCATTGCCTCACTGGTCCAGAGGACGTCACTTTCAAAGGACGTTTCTTGCCCTGACAAGCAATGTCGCGTCACTGAAGTGCTGCTTAAGAAAGGCTACATGGCAACTGCGTTTGCCACGCGCCTGGGCAACTACAGCAGCATATTGGTAGCTTACCAGTCTCCACTGCTGCAGTCATTGTCAGCAGACCACAGGCTCTCACCCAAGCGGTTGGACAAGCTGCACCTGGTTAATGAACATCTGCTCCAGCTGTAAAAGTACAGCGTGCAAACTTTGGTCAGGAATATCACAGCGCCGGTGGCTGCCCTCTAAGGAGCTTAGAAGCCTTCTTCCTAATGTTGCAACGCACAGATGGCCGAGGCCCCCACAGCCCCCGAAGCCAGTACGTTCTACCAATGCTTCCACAAAGGCAACTGCGTCGAACCGCTTCCTGGCCCCTCAACAAGCGAGGCGCAGCAACAAGAGACGTTCTGCGCCCAGACAGGGAAAAGGGGCGCCGCCCCCAGAAAACCAACAGCCCTAGTGGCGCTCATGCACCACGGACACCTGGGGTTCGCACCACCATTCAGACCGGTTACTCTATACGTGGCCACACCCCCCATTTGGGGCATGACCACAACAATGGTCATGAATCCACAAGATCCTATCTTAGTTTCTCAGGAGGTGTCAGCCCTGTTACCAAAACAGGCATCTCCATCATACATCCTCTCGACGAGAGGGAGGGTCTTTACTCCAGGTACTTCCTGGAGCCGAAAAGGGGATGGTGGCCTCAATCCTCAACCTCAGACAGCACAAACTGTTCTTGAGGCGACGGATATTCAAGATGCAACAGCTGTTCTAGGCAATGAGGCCAGGCGACTGGTTCACCACAGTGGACTTCAAGAATGCCTATTTCCACATCCCCATAAGACCCGGCCACAGGAAGTACTTATGGTTCGCTTTTCAGGGAACCTCCTACGAGTTCCGTGTCCTGCCATTTGGCCTCTCTATGGCATCGTGCACATTTTCCAAGTGCATGGACGCTGGCCCCACTGAGACTCAAAGGCATCAGAGTTGTCAATTTTCTGGACGACTGGCTAATATGTGCCAAGTCACCCACACAGGCAGCGCTTCACACAGCATTATTCCAGGGTGTATCTGTCTAACGTATGCAATGCTGCAGTATGGGCAACCCCCCCCATCCAGTTTCCTAGCAACTGAAGACTTTGTATTCTGGGAGATGTAGTTGTTAGTGAAAGTTTTAGGGGAGGCAGACAGGCTGTGCAGCAAAATTGCTATACATATTTTTATGCATTAAATTTAAATTTAGTGCGTATTTCAGATTTTTTAATCCATAAAAATGGCAGGTACGCAGCTTATCTGGACTGCTGATTACAGCCATGCAGAGGATGATTAAATGTCATGACTGTTGCCAAGTACTGAGAACTAGGAAGATATAGAATATTGTACAGGGTGCAAGTCTGGAACCAAAGGCTGTCGACTGACCTTCAGAATGTGATTCCCAATGCCTGCAACTCTGTGACACCCACCATGCTCCAACATGCATACAGTACCTAACCTGCACTGTTTACACATATGCCTGAAGGTAGATGGACAATGAAAAGTTGTGAATTGTGGTATGTTCCACTTTTGGGACTATCAGTACAGACTTCTGAAACCATAGGAGTTTTAATTGTTACTATTACACCTAGTAAAAACTGTTCCAAGCACTTATTACAGTCGCTGTAAGAAGTGCGTCCTACCTTGTGTTTTGAACATAATTGTTCTCAGTTCCATTGTAAATTTATACAATATAGGATTTTATACACTTCAGTTAAAGTCCCCCTTTTTCTAGAGAAAAATTATTTAATTATTTCCTCAAAGCTACCATTAAATGAATATGTTTACCAGCCACATTTCAGTACTATTTAATTTCTTGGATTTCTTTAATATCCTCCTGTATGTCTGTTTTGTATAATTATCTATGGGCAAAATGCTGAATTTCTGAAGTGAGAAATAACAACTAGGACTGTACAACTGTGTCAACTGAGTAAGTAGAGCACCTCTATACAATTACAGAGGGAACCGAAATCGCAGTTGTACCCCACCGAAATTCAGAAGTTCAGCTTTCATCTGCAGATCCAGTGGTTGAAAAAGGACACTTTCTAGTTAGTTAGCCTGGTAAATAATGACCTAAACAGTAACAATAATAAAAAAATGATAGATCACACACACGACAGGACTAAACAGGTAAAACAAAAAATAATATAAAAATGTAGATGATATAAAGTATATATCCTAACTGCCCTTTTCTTTATAGTTTTACCAGTCTTTTTTGTTGGTGACCATAACTGGGAACAGTATTCTAAAAGTATTTTACAAGTACAAAACTAAATGTAATGACAAATGTTTAAAATGTCTTCAATTAAAATGTTTGTCATTTCATTTCTTAAGTTTCTTTTAGTTTCAATTACGGGGTACTGTTTTATAATTACGGTTGGAAGATTCTACAAGTACAGCACAGTACTGTTATCCCACCAGAATCCTTTAAGTACATCCTAAATACACAAGGAGTCCTTAGACAAAGGTTGTACAGTAGTCTCCACGTATAGGAACACCTCCTAAGAGAACACTTCGGCTTAGGGACCAACCTTGTGGCGAAACAAAGTTTGCATTGTAAATGCTCTGCCTAAAGTAACAGGAACTTCGCTTAAAAGGACACCTTTTTGACCCCGATAGCGATTCGTTGCAAACCGATTCAAAACAGATACAGTGCTGTATTGTAACATGATAACTCATCATTATCAAACTGAAATTCAAATAGTTTATTCTAGAGTTGCTGCTACATTTAACATGTGTAGGGGAACTGTGTTAATAACCATCGTGTTAAAATTAATTCTCGTATTCATAATTACTGTTCAAGGCGCTGCTGCATTTTTACCGTATGTAGGAGAGCTTTGTTAATTTAGTCTGTCAGTTAGTTTATTATTATAGTTTATTAACATACACTTGCCTATTGCCTTTCTCTTATTCTGTTTATTTCATATGTTGATGTATGTGCGTAATGACATCAGTAATACATACATTTGCATATTGTGATTGGCCTTGGCATATTGTGTCCGGTGGTCAACTCTGTCTTAGTGAACACTTTGGCTAAGAGAACACTTTGCTCGCTTCCAGAGGGGTGTTCTCTTAGCCAGAGACTACTGTATATAGTATTTATATTTTGAGCTATGAAATTAGAAATGTGACTGATTATTTTGGTTGATTGTTGCTAAAGCAATAATCCAGTCACAGAATTCAACCTGAAGACCTACTCCAGTTCCAGTGACCTGAAGCCTGTAATAGAGAAGATTGTCCAGAAGGGGGGACTCTCCAATGTCGGTAAGTAACAGACATAACTACATAACTAAACTCAAAAACAATTGATACTAGTAAGCTTTTGTAGAAATAAATCTGCTCCAATCTCATTAACTCTAATCTCATTAACATTAGGATTTAGGATTCAGTTCCATTAACACTGAGAACCAGTCTCAAAAACATTTATATTGATTAGCTAGTTCTTATTTCAAACAAAATGGGTACTAATAACAATCAAAATCCAGTGTAACCAATATCTTTGAGTGTGCCCTTTTGTAGATGTAAATGGCAATTGATTGCGTAATTTAAATTTTAGTGCTGCGATGTGTGTTGTATTGTTTGGTTTCTCCTTATGTGTTGGTTCCTTTCAGGAAAGGCCTTGTCCTATACCAACAAACACTTCTTCAGTGATGCCAGTGGCAATCGAGGGGGCTCTCCCAATGTTGCCGTGGTGCTGGTGGATGGCTGGCCCACTGACAAGGTGGAGGAGGCCTCGCGTCTGGCCAGGGAATCGGGAATCAACATCTTCTTCATCACCATTGAAGGCCCAGATGAGAGCGAGAAGCAAAATATTGTGGAGGCAAACTTCGTAGACAAGGTAATCACAGGTTCTTTGACAAATCCACAGCCTTTCATTATTCAACCAGAAGATCAAAGGATGACTTCACAGAACTGTTGTAATTATTAAAGTGATAACTACAGGGCACATTGAGTGTATGAGAAAAAAACAGACGTCTTTGAAGTGGATGGCTAGTGATTTGATCCTTTTTTTAAGGTCCTATTTTTTTAAATTAAAAAAGTCAGCTGCTAAGTTTGGTTCCTACTCCGAGTTTGATTTCAACCAAATCAGTCACTGTGCGACAGGTTACTGTGCTGTGTCAGTGGATACATTTGTGACGTCCCAGTATATCATAGGGATATACAGGTTTGGAACACTCATGAAAGGCAAAGAGATTCCACTTGTCAAATGTTAAATATAGCTCATTAAACATTTTACTGTTTTAGTGTTATTTTGTTCTGTATGACCACAGGCTGTTTGCAGGACGAATGGTTTCTTCTCTATGAGTGTGCCCAGCTGGTTCGCACTGCGCAAGGCAGTTCAGCCCCTGGTGAAGCGGGTCTGTGATACAGACCGGCTCGTATGCAGCAAGACCTGCCTCAATGCAGCTGACATTGCCTTCGTCATTGACGGCTCCAGCAGTGTGGGCACGGGCAACTTCCGTACTGTGCTGCAGTTTGTGGCCAACATAACCAAGGAGTTTGAAATCTCAGATACAGACACACGCGTGGGTGCCGTGCAGTACACTTATGAGCAACGGCTGGAGTTTGCCTTCAGCCAGTACAAAAGCAAACCAGAATTGCTCAATGCCATCAAGCGCATTAACTACTGGAGTGGAGGCACCAGCACGGGGGCAGCAATCACCTACGCCTCGGAGCAGCTCTTCAGCAAATCCAAGCCCAACAAGCGCAAGATCATGATCGTCATCACAGACGGGCGTTCCTATGATGACGTCCAGGCACCAGCACTGGCCGTTCATCGCAACGGTAAGAGATGAAAGCAGTGTGGGAATGAGTTTAGCTTAGCTTATTTCACAAATAGATAAATAAAGTCATGTCTGGGAAGCATCTGATGGCTGTATTCTGATATTAAACTTGATATGAACTTTTCTCAAACCTATGATTTTGTGCTAAAGCATTTACAGATTTTAATTCAGAAAAAAGCTGCAATACAACACAGTCTGTTTTGTACTCTACACATGTTTTGTAATTTTTACAAGAACATTGTTTACATTTGCTATCTCCTGCATTTTTCTGTGTAATATTTTTAACATAATAACGATTATTTTGAATTTGAATTCATATACCCAGGGTAATAAATTAACAGGGGAATAAAACCAAACATATTACAATATGGTTCTGTTTCAGCCAAGGAGTTAAAATCTTCAGCGCAGTGTCAAGAAAACCTGTATGTGTTTACAAGATTAATACATTAAAGTATTAGCACTCCCATGGGCAAGTGTTATTTTCATTAGTTAGTAGTTCATTGAACGAAGCGTAAAATGAGTCAGAATATAAAATAGGATTTTTGACTGGTTTCCCTGGACTATCTAATGTAACAATAATGTGACTGACGACTGCATATTTTCCTCCTAGGTGTGATCGCATACTCGATTGGCATTGCCTGGGCTGCCCAGGAGGAGCTGGAATACATTGCTACTGACCCCGATAAAGAACATTCCTTCTTCGTGGATGAGTTTGACAGCCTCTACAAGTTTGTGCCCAAAATCATACACAACATCTGTCAGGAATTCAATTCACAGCCACATAACTGAACAACCCAAAACTGAGCAAGTTGCTGCGGTTACCTTTTGTTTTATTTTGGTTTCTCATTACAGAAAACAAGTTATAAATTTAATCTGTTAAATTGGAGTTTATAATATAAAATGTCCAAAGGTAATTCTATTCAGAAGCTGGCTGGCGATATTGACTAAGATGAATTAAATTGGGTAACTAGCTGTGAAGTTTAGAGCAATGTGGTTGTTTATTTTCCATGCAGCCATCGTGGTTACAATTAATTTTGCCACAGGTATGATAAAATAATATTTCAGGATTTTGACCATTGTAAATCAACAAACTAATGTGGATAGGGTGTATTGAGGTACTCGTTTGATATGAAAGTTGACTGGCAGCTCCCCTGTGCAATAACAACATTTAATTTGTTTGTAACCATGGTAACTACAAACTCATTATAGAATTCTAAATGTCTGTGAATCTGTTGTATTTGCCAGTGAGATCAATTTAAAAAATTCACGCATGGAAGTGCACTTTCCCCAAAGGGCATTCGATATAATACAGACCTACTTTTTATGTACACTAGTATTAAAGTTAAGAGCATTGTTAGTAAAGCATTACTTCAGATTCAGAATTTAAAAAAGCACTTACTAATATAATTATTAATAACATTTTAAAACCCTTGGATTTAGTTTGTATCATAAAGTGCCAATGTTTTAAAGACTTTTTAAACATAATTTAAGTGTACAATTTCAGTCAGGTTTCAGGCAACAATGGTTTTTATGACAAACCAATGAATACAGTTGTCTTATTATTCATTTTGTCTTTTTGGTACCTATATCCACGTCACAAAAGATCACAGCGGCAAGGTCACTCATGGGCTTTCTGGCCACTCTATATACAGAAAATAATAATAATGAAACAGTATATCTTAATGTTACATTATTTGAATATGATACATACTATCTAATTCAAACAATCTGAGACAAAGACATTTATATGGCTGTATCATATCAATATCAGGGTCTACCAAGTATTATGTAAATACAGTATATCAAGATTGGCTACTTTAATGAGCTGCTGTTTTAATAAGGAGGTTAATCCTTTGGGTAGACTTCAAAGCTCAAGCATATTTCCTGGCAGTGCTACATCAGAATTATAATACAAGTATACAGACATGATGCACCATGCAAGTCAGTACATCATACAGTAAGTAAAGCTATATACACTGTAATACAGTTTACACAAGTACTGAAATATATAGGTTAACATTATTTTCATACACCACTTACTGAAACGCATTCACGCACACTAAAATGCTACAACCTGTTGGCCATATTCATGGCGTCATCTTGAACTGGCCACTTTATACGAAGCAGGACAAACCCAAAACTAAAACACAAAAGTAGCAATGACATGACACGGACAACCCAATAACTTACTTAAGCATGTTAAAAGGTCAATGAAATCACTTAGGATCTGGTTGATACAAATACCCAAACATGAAAGACCACATGTGCATTTTCAACCAGCAATTTGAGTCATCAAAAATTAGCTTTTCACAATAGGGTGTATGGGTTAGAAAGTGAATGTATTCTAGCTCCTACAGTTCGTGTAGTCAATGAATTTCAGTGTGTAATGCATGCATTTTGCTATATAATGATCTCAGTCAGTATATATTGTACATTTGTCACATGTATTTTAGTATATTATGTATCTGGCTACACTACTGTATGATGTACTGTATGTGATTAGCAGATCTAATGATATCCTTACCTATTCCTAATACAGTATTAGGAAGAAATGCTACTGTAAAATGATTAAGATTTTAAATGTATGTCTGCACATATCATTAGGGTAAAATTAAAGAAAACAGTATTTTAAGTGTTACATTAAAGCAACCAGTTGCATCAACTTAATGGTCAAGATGACACCCAAATCAAGTTATACATGACTGTAGTATACATATTTAAACATTAATGACTGGATTATCAATGACTTGTGCTAATTTGGGTCTGTGAACCAGCCATAAAAGTTCTTAAAAACGAGAATGGGACTAAGTAAATGTCAAATACGTTTTTATTTATCACGTTCAGTACTCTAATCATGTGACATAAAATGTATTTTTTTAAAAATCAAAAAAAACATTTTAAAGTATATTGTATGGCATGTTTCGAAATACTGTTTTTGTATGTAGCTTTAGATTTGAAAAAAAAAAAAAAAAAAAACGCTTTTTCGTTACAGTTAGAGAATGTATCTGCTGACACAAGTGGTACACACTATGCAGTTCAATGCACTGTATTTGAGTAAAAAAATATGATGGTGCTGTTATAAAATATTATCAAATGTTAACAGGTCCAAGGGACACAACTTCTGTTTCAAGTGCCTTACATAGCATCCCCATTCATTAAATGTGGGTAATTTTGCATCTATATACTCCTGTTTGCTATGTAAGACTAACCATAAAACCCTTTTCTCTGCAGGCTACCAAAGCATATAGACCCCTTTGTAAGGGGGAAAGGGGGCATGTTTCCTATGCATAACCCAGCTTCCTTTTAAGGGCAACGTAATTTAAGTGTATATCATTTTGCCAAATAAGTGTTAATAATCCTTTCATTTTTCGACTTGTATATTTGTTAATATTGGAAAAATGCCTCCTATGTAACATGTATGTATTTTTGTGTTATTACATTATAAAAAGCTACAAACTTTTGCAATAACAATGCCAAAAGGTTAATAAAAGGGTTGTCTTTTCTTCCATACATTAACTGAAGGAATCAGATGAATCAGTACTCCCTACTGTAAGAGTCTTCCATTCACAATCACCCTTATCAGGTAATTGATGGGCTGACATTACAGCGTAAGTAGCTATGTCATTTTAACATTTAAAAAAAAAAAGTTATATCCTGTACTATTTTATTGGGTTTGTAATCATTGAGTAGTTATTTAGCTCCAATATTGAGTTATTACCGTTTTTCTCTAAATTTGCCTTCCCCTAGTTTGACCTTACCTGGAGAACCCTAAATGCTGGAACTAACAGCCTTCCTGAATCCATTCAAATCATGTGGCCTGTAACACTGTCAGCCACACTGTATCTCTGTATATGGGTAGATAGAAAGGGGAGGGTAGGAATTGTGAGTGTGTGAGTAAGCAAACAAGACATGTTGTAATAAAAGCAGGCTTTTATGAAATACAACTTATTTTTTATTATTGTTATTGATAAATCTGTCACTCTCCCTTACGGGGGAAAAGAGAATACATCATGGAAAAGAATAAACTATAATAAGGTCTGTACATGAAAATTAGCATATTTATCAAATACACATGATCTTTAAGAACTCTCTCTATACAATTAAAAAGAGCAATGATGCTAGTTTACAGGCAGACTTGGCATATCCCAGAACTCTGTACGGTTTTGGATGCAACACTCAGCAAATTGTGTACAACATTTGAGCAGGAAGCTGATCTAAACAGACATGGTTTTTGGAATATTTCTTATGTTACCCCCTTCTTCATAGATACTCCTTACTTTGTAGGTGCTCTTGCCACCAGATTAATTTAGATTGGCTGTCTCACAGGCCAGTCTAATAACTCCAACTGGAAGATCCCAAAAGGTACCTTAAGATCACTTCTTTCACAGTCGGCTCTTAAAAGTGTTACCCCCCTTAGCTTTCATAAAATGCATACTATTTACTGTTGCTGCTCTCTGAGTATTATGCTTTGTTACAAATTTCATTTTAAACACAATTGAGATTAAATATTTCATTTTTTTTTTTTAATCCCGAATCATAATCAACTGCAGTGGGATTGCTCACAAAGGGATTTCACTGTAAAAATTTTCAGGAGAAATCCGCAAGTTTATGTATAAAAGGCCTTGGTACTTTATTTCACCACTGCTGTTCTTGAATACAAGAAAACAGTAACAATGTTGAAACTGACTTTTCAGAAATTTTGAGGGCAGTTCAGTCTTGGGACTTTGGGAGCAATTGCCTTGTTCATTAACGTAAATGCTGAACTAATCAGGATTGCAATTTACAATACAATTTGCAATTATACACAGAAGGCAGCCACAAGTCACCTCATTTTCTGTAATTCTTTTAAGAATGAAAATGTGATTAAGATGTCACCGCAAAGATCTCCATTTTGGTTTCAGTTAAATATTGGCTACAAATTAGAAAACACCAACAGAAGAAAAATTTTACTAAAAACAAGTTTGCTGGGGGAAAAAACATCACAATCTTCATAAAGAGCAGATGAAAGACAAGCAATGGAGTTTATTATCACCCAAAATAACTGTAGG
Organism: Huso huso; assembly: GCA_036884735.1. Classification (NCBI taxonomy): domain Eukaryota; kingdom Metazoa; phylum Chordata; class Actinopteri; order Acipenseriformes; family Acipenseridae; genus Huso; species Huso huso. The sequence continues at coordinate 37,971,001 of CM072667.1, forward strand.
ACTTGTTTCAAACACAAAAAAACAGGTTTGTTGTTATGCATTTCTCAAACTATGTGGTCAAACTCTAGATACAACTGTTCCCCCAAGCTATGACCTAAGATCAGTATGCAGCATGCATGAAACATTATTATACAGCCAAGTCCTATGGAAATATATACTAGTTTCAACTCCACAGCCCTGGATTAGGAAATATGAACGCCACGACTTTTCCAAGCATTATTCTAAACTATAATTGCAATGTTTAAGCAGTTTGCAAACCAGCAAAAAGTGCTCTTCCTGCTACTCTGACTGCTGGAATCATTATATTTCACTGCCTATATACTGGACTTGAGGTAGGAGATACTCTATTTAAACCAGTTCCGTTTTTGTCAGACCTCAGTCCAATGCCAATGGTTGAGGAAATCGTACAGGAGTAAGTGTAGTATATTCAGTCATGGATAGTTAAGTGTACAATAGACATTAAATCTTTCGTCACTGCAGACTTGTATACAGGTCTAGGAAAGAACTCCTCAACCACTCCACTCTTGTATATTTATGAATTTTTTTTATTTATTTTTAAGACACTGAAACCCTTGTTATCCTACAGAAGTCTATTACCGTAATGTTACTTGGTGCAGAAATATTTAAGTGTTCCCAGAGAAAATAGTCTAAGATCCAGACAGTGGTGGTGGTCCTTCAGTGGGACCCATTATGATCTTACTCTCTTGAGGCATGACCACTCATACAAAACAGGTTGCATCTACAGGGAATGGTTCTTTTCATTATGAGTATGTGGCATAACATGTAGTAAGTAATAAACTTTATGGCCATTGCGTTCAATGCCAAGGTTGAACTTAGGTGTCGAGATGTTTAAGTCTTTTCTCCCTTGTTTTTGCTTGTTCATCTATTACAACTGATACAGGGTTACTGGTCAATCTACACTGGTAATACATTATATTACTGAACAAGATACAATACATGAGTATCATAAAAAATCATACCAAACTTATTCCATTTCACATGTCACAATGTGTTTTCATACCTTCTTTATTTTTTTTTTTTTAAAACACAGATTTCTTTTTTTATTATTGTTATTTTTTTTTTGGTTATTGATGCACTAAACAACTGCAAATATTTTAATATGCATCTAGTAAAGTCTCAGCTCCTGTTTATAAAAAGTTGACATCAACACACACTGGCCTGTCAATGTTTTACATTAGCTACTATTACACTCAACAGCAAAATGTTTTTTTTTTGTTTTTTTTTTATTCCAGGTCCACTGCAAGCACTACAATGATCTGTAAGTGAGTTTTATTTATTTATTGTTTTTTGAAAGCATATTGCGCTTTACTTAAAGGCAAACCTTCACAGAAACATTTTAACATTGACTATTGACAGCAAGCACCTCAAAAACTTTCTTTTTTCAAGTAAAACACAGAAAATTATAAAAGCAACTCAAATTGTAATACACTGTAGTTAAATAGAGCAACACTTTATTTAATACCCACACCATAGACTTCTGTGTACACTCACTGAAATTGTTAATACAAAAATAAAGTTAGGAAAATGTAGCCGGAAAATGTCCCTACACTGCAAAGGTACTGGAACACTGAATAGAATGTTTACAATAGATACAGTTTTTAGAAACTCTAAATAAAACATGAGCTTTTTACAGAGAAACCAGGCATTGAAAATACGGATGTTAATGGGCCAAGACCCACATATTATGGTGATTTGTTTTTGTGTGTGTTACGGTAAAAGTCTGTACATTGGCAAATCTTACGATTTACTGGTAAATGTCAACATTTACCAAGCAAAACGGTACATGTCTGAAATAAACATAACGCTTTACTTCGGACACTTACTGGTAAATCTCAATTAACACCAAGTAGCTTTGGCTATGGCTTTGTCTCGCTTTCACGCATTGTAGGCTTCAGGCTTATCTATTCACTGCCTGTCTTTGTGGTGTTTTGTGTCATAACCAAAGTGTGATTTTCTGTTGAAAAAACAAAAAAGGTCCTAATGATTTAATTTGCATTTAACAGAATACTTTTCATTACATATTTGGAGTACAATATCCTTCAACACCATTGTGAATTGTTTTATACGCAAATTTACCAGAATGTTGGTTGTTCTACATAACTGGATCACAATATTGTTCAGTAAAATGTTGAACTAGTTTAAATTGCTCAATTGGGCATTGCTCTAAGCTCATTAAATGATTATTTTGTTAATGGGAAAGGTGTATGCAGAAACAAATATATTGTTCGACATTAATGATTATTTTGTTAATTGACAATTTATATGCAGGAATAAATACATTCTTCAATGATATACCTGCGTTTACCAATGAGCTTCGGGAAATCATAAGATTAACGTAAATGTCCAAAAAGCAATTTATTGCTTAATGACTTTGGGCATTTACCACCTTATATGGTAAATGCTGAAATGTACATAAGATTGACCAGATTCTGACTTTTACCATAACATTATATATAATATATATATATATATATATATATATATATATATATATATATATATATATATATATATATATATATATATATATATACACATATATACATATATATACACATATATATACACACATATATACACACATATATATATACACAAACACACACATATATATACACACATACATGTTTTTGCTCAAGAGCCAGCTTCCCAATTATTACTATATCCCAATTATTGCAACTAAAATGTCAGTGTATATTTAAGTGCCTAACAAATATGTAACTGTAAAAATACACACAGCTCCAAATACAGGTGTGTGCAAATAAAGTTGTACACTGTTTAGCATAAACAGTTATTTATTCATGAATGTAGGGCCTATTTATTTATGAATTCCTTTGTTAAATCAGGCACTGCAACCATCCCAATTATAGTGGGAACATTTAACGTGAACTTTATTTCTCTTAAAACATTCAGATTGCACTGTAGATATTTTATTCTAAATCATTTTGGCAAATTATAATACAAAAACATAACAAAAATACACCTTTCATCACTGCAAAGCACTCTTAACGCAGCTTGTCTTGGGATCGGACACAGCTTTTTACTTTGTGCATCTCAGGTTACAGTTACCACTCCCACCCCCATCTCTAAAGAGGAAGTTACTTCTCCATTGCTTCACTGTATTACAGCTGCGTGCTGGACGATTTGTAATCCTGCCCATGAAATCGGGTTGCCAACAACATGCATCACCAAATGGAGGAAAAACCCAGGCATTGCTACTCTCGCTCTCTGCTGTATAAACAGAGTAGAGGATTTAGAGTGACTCTGAATGTATCCAAAACATCTTAAAAAGTTTAGTAGATCTACAATGAAATGAGGAAACAGATTCTAAATTAAAACCTCAACTGTTACGAGATTAAAACACATCACACACATTAAAACCATTTCTTTTGTCTAAAAGATCTTGCACTCTCTCATGCTTTCTAACATTTTTAACGTAATAGAATTTTGGGGAATTTGCATGGATTTTGGGGAATTTTCCAAAGCAAAATATCAACTTATTTAGCAAAAATACAGTACTCTTCCTTTTCATAAGCTTTTTATAAGTGTGTTCTTACTATTAACCTAGATGGCATGTGAATTAGACGATGTTACATTGCCACCTTTGTTTTAATACTTTTGAGTTTGGGCACCTCAAAATATATCCGAGCTAGTCACCGAGCATTTATGTTTATTATGCAATGTTTAACGTAAGCTGGATTCTCAGTTAACAGACTTAAGCAGTCCAAAGCAAATTAAATTGATATAGACTTTTTTTGGGGAAAAAAAGTAGAGGAAAAACAACAAAAAATAAAAACAAAACCTGAATTCAGATTTTAACCCAGTTTAAGGATATCACAAAGGAGATATATATATATATATTATATATATATATATATATATATATATATATATATATATATATATATATATATATTATTATATATTAATATATATATATATATATATATATATTTTTTTTTTTTTTACACCCCCCAATCATATAGTCACCAGAATTACTAACATTTCCAAAAGGAGGATACATTTTGCCTTTTCAATTTCAGAAAATGGATTGAGCTGTGGAAAGCTATACACACCATAGGTCTCTCGATATCAAAAAGAGAACACCCCTTCTGCTCCCCACTTTCTTATGTGAAACCCTGCAGGTAAAATCTCCCATTGCCCCTTAGTCTGTGTAACTGTTGTTCTATTCATCCCTAACATCTCGATAAAGTTCACATGATTCACACAAGCCCAGTATCACCCAGGCCTGCCTGGATGGATGAAGAGCACAGCTCCATAGTTAGCTGTGTTTTATTACAGACAATCTAAACTACATGGCCCTTGAACTGGAATAAACAGGGGAAATCGTGAGGTCCACAAGCAGAGCCAACAATGAGCTACAAGGGGCAGAGCTGATTGGTCAGGGAGATACAGAACCCCCCACCCTTAAGCCCCACCCCCTTCCCTTCTTTGTTGGTTCCATTTGCCTAACCTAGCTGGTTGAAGTACAGAGGGCCAGAAGGGTTGAGCGGCACGCTGTGTCATACAAAGACTTTGGCCAGGGCGTCGGCTCCCGCGCTGGCGATGTAACACTTGGACGGGTGGAACGCCACGTCATGGATAGACTCGTCGAATTTCTTGCGGTGAGCCGTGAACTCCTGGATGCACGTCTTGCTGTCTAGATTCCACAAGCGGATAGAGCAGTCGTGACCTGGAGAGAGAAAGCAGCAGGTATTTTGAATTGGTTTTGTTCATTCTAAAACGTTTTTCCAGTGGATACCTGTAAGCGAATGACATATCAAGTAAGAATCTTAAAAAAAACAAAAAAAAAAAAACAGGTTGTTAAGGAGCCCAGTTTGAGAAGTACATCCCTTCTGTTACCTAAGCAACTACAGGCCACTTTCTAACCTGGCATTTCTAGCTAAGGACAATGCAGGAGATGCTAATTTACATGACCACTTAATGAGCAACTTAAAAGGTGTGATATATCAGTTATGTTTACCAATGTATTGTTGCTGTTTTGTTCAGTTTAGCGTTTTTTCTTTATGCATCACATCCACCTTTTTTTTTTTTGCCTGACAATTCTTCAAGTAGGCCAGGATGGTAGCCGTTTAGGAGACATGGGCCTTTTTTGTGGTCACACTGCTTAGCCTTAGCCAAGACATGTGGTTTTCCTGTGCCTCTGTCCCAATCTGCTGCAAGACTGAGGGTGAAGCTGGTGCTCACTGGAAAGAAGAGGTTCTGCATGTGCTGAACTATGCAGGTGAAAATAATACTTCTTATACTAATAATGATAAAAGCAATATTACTACTTTGGTATTAATACAAATCAGCGTTGTCGATTCTTTTTTTATTTAAAAAAAAAAAAAATGGATTTGTTTTATTTTCTTTCAAATTATGGAAAAATTAATAGTACCATAGTTATAGCTCTACCTCCAAATACTGTAAATAACATTATGTATGTTGCAAATGGTGGTTTGTGAATAGTTACCTACCAAACCAAGTTATTATTGCATCACACATTGTCATGTTAACTACATTTTAATGTGCATAAGAGTGAATATCCCCTTTCACACTTAACTAGGTATTGCATCAGCACAATCTTGTCTTTTAAATTCAGAATGATACATTCTTTCAGTATCAAGTTTTCAATACATATATATATAGTAAATATAGACTGGAGAGGAGGGCAATAGTGGAAAATTATTGGCCCTGAGGGAAGACCATTGTTACCAACAGGGACTATAATGCCTGGAGGTAACAATACTCTTCCCCACTGGCATTTCATTTTCAACTATGAGCTGAGTATGCAGTACATACTTAATATATGAATCAGTCAAAACAATAAGTGAGGCAAGGTTGGATAGTAAATATGACTTCATATATTTTGTTTAAATATAGCTGATACAGCATAAGTAAATAAATAAACAGAAAATGTTTTTGAAGTTCATACCGCATAGTTATCAAAGTTTTCTTTGGCGTACAGCTCTCCGTCTGGCCGGCCTGCTGCTGCAGAATACAGTTTATATCCCGGCTGTCGTATTTGTTTACAACATCAAGTTGAATTTGTTTGAATTATAGAAAGTCAGAAAACAGTGACAGTGACGTTTTAATCACCATTTTAGTGTTTGGAGCATCTTTCTTTTGTAGTATGTTTTGTAATTAATTTTCTGTTAAGGTCACAGAATTGCTATTCAGCAGTTTTTGTTGTGAGGAGTGCAGGGGAGAAGGGAGTTCCTATGAAAAGGGGCAGGACTGACAGTTTTTTTTTTTTTTTTTTTATGGCATCCTATTAATTCTCTTTTTCACTTGGCCTACAGTGACCTCTGTTGGTAGAGACTGGGACTGTAGTCGCTATACATTGCAAAGCAGCACTGGGTGCCCAGATCAGCAGTGCGAGGCTACCCACTGGGTAACTGGTTTCATTGAGGCCTGGAACTCAGACAGATTAGCAACAGCAAATGGAACACTGCAGGGCCCCAATTTTATCGCATTTCCTTTAAAGCAATTTCATTTAAAAAAAAAAAAAGTTAATTTTTTGTATTTTTTCATTTTACTTGTTGTGGCTTTTCTTTATACTACCAAAACACATGAAAATATGATTAAACTAAAGCTATACAAATCACATTCTGTACTGTCAAAACAACTGTATAAATATATGCAAAGTTCATACTGTACAGAACGTATTAATTAAATAAGAGCATGACTGAGGGGAAAAAAATAAGTAATTGGCCTTTAAGCGTTATCTGCACACTGATCCTTATGAATGCAACACAGCAGCCATAAATGCATATGAAAATGCATAGATAACTATCAAATATTACAATTAAAATCAATAAGTGTAGTTACTTATTGAATTTTTCATGCACTGTTGAAGACTCCATCGTTTTAAAAATAAAGAACAATGTTCATTCAACATACTGTTTTAAACTGGAACTATATACAAGGTAGTTCAGTTTATTTGTTAATATATACTTTTGCTAGTTCAGTTAGGTTTGTAGGCTTCAGGCTGTGTCTCAACTAAGAATGCACTGAAAAGCTAGACAGTGTACAGCGATTTTCTGTAGGTGAGGGAAACAATCCTTCATTGAAGACCAAAAGATCAATGAATTGGTGTCCTAGGGCACTTCCAAAGCTGCAGCTCGATATCCTCCCATTTCTATAGCAGCATCCTCTGCATACCCAGGTAAGGAAGCTAAAGGTGAATTGTTCCTGTCCAGTAAATTTGACAAGATTTGGGTTCAAAAGCCTGCCAATTTTAAAAAAATCCTGCAGTGGGCAGCAATATAGTGAATTTCTCACTGAACAGATATGACTTTTAATAATTCCACTGTATCTTGACACATTGTGGAAGCGGAATTTTAGGAATGCTGTTAAAAGCTCTGTTTTCATTGTTGTATTGGACATCATCAAACCATGTTTTCCGGAGGGTTACAGTTGGCTCCGAGTGTCCTGGTACCTTTTCAAGTGGCTTTCCTGGTTTTTTTTCTGACAGATTTCAGAAACTTTTAAAAATTTTGCCGCTTAGGGCTTGAAAAACTTTTGGCGCGTAGTATTTTCCAGCCAGCCAGTCAGCTGATGTTACAAGTGCCATTGTTTTCAAGTTTTTAAAGATAAGGCTATCTACCTTTTCCAGAGGGATGTCTGATTTATTAAAGCTTCTGGTCAGCTGACATCTATCCGTCTCTAACTTTGCCAGCTTTTGTCTAAGCAGTGAACAAACTTGAAACAGTAGCTTGCTTTTTCATAGGTCTCCCCAGAGTCGCTCTGCAGCCGTTTTCTTTTTAGGTGATTCTTGCTTTTAAGGTGCTTGACACAAGTGTCCTTTCTGTTGTGGTCAACCACTTTGTTACACATTTCCGTAGATAGTAAAAAAACAAAATGCATCCAGAAACAATCTTCCCAGAAGTGAACATTATTTTATAAGACTATGAGACTTGTTTACAAAAGAGCACTACACATTACGGTGCACCATAAGTGCAATTAGCGTGCGTGTTGATGATTTCCGTATATACTATTGCAATTGTATTTTATTTTGCAGTGGGCATACTATGGCTCACACTGATTTGATTGTGCCACACTATGGTAATCGGAATGAATATTTGCTTTATATGGTAATGCATGATAATGTATTTAAATGAGGCACCCCGCTCTGAATAATGAGATGAACTTCATCCACACCATATTTACTAAAGGGAAATAATCGATAACTAGTTTGTTTGGAAACCAGACTTTGAATCACTGATAATAGGTGCTAAGACGCAGACTCCGTGGGTGCTCCGGGGCTCAAGCATCAATGGGGGGAAAATAAGGTTCCGCATAGTGCAAATAAACCACCTGTTCTGTCAAATTATGTTGTGGATGCTTCACAATCAGAACTATTATTGCAGCGTTTAAAAAATAAAACATTCACTGGCAGCTCTGACAAACCCGGAAGGCGATCCTTCACATATTCAAATCCATTTATACAAAGTCCACCAGCTTTCTTGAAAAGATCTGCGTTTCCCTCATTTTTCTTTTGTACTTTTGATGCTCTCCTTAGTATCCAACCTAGTAGATTCAGCATCCGTCAGTTCTGGCAGATTCTACTGTACTTGCTGAAGTGGTTTTCTCCCACTCAAGGGCTACAGTGAAACGTCTTTAAATTGGGACTTTAGTGAAGACTGCGTGTGTACATAAGTACATTCATTATTGTAGGCAGTAATTCAGTTATTTAATCACTCACAGGCCGTAACCCCCAACACTCCACAAACCAACCATCATTTTTGTAAATAGCAACGCATGTAATGAATAATAAAATAAACATTTTATTTGTGTCATCGTTGTCAATTTCAGGCAGAGCTTCGTGGCCGGCAAGGTTACACAGCTGAGAGAATTGTTTTCCTTTGTCATCCTGTCTGGTGCTGTCAGTGTCAGTTTCTCAGCACACAGTACAGTTAGTCGCTCAGTAACGAGGTGCTAACAGATGATTGATCGATCTGTAGGAGCGTTTACTAAGATGCCTTTGTTATAAAAAAATAAAATAAAATAAATAAATAAATACTGACAGATCTATACGCCTGCACTTAGGTCCTTTATTTCCTGCCTCTCTAGGTACATTATGAACATTATCATGCACATTAAAATTATCACTAACAATACATTTAGTGTGCACGTAAATTAATGCATTCTCGGTTGGTAAATGGGGCAGTACATTTTGATTTATGGTGCCCTTTAGGCTCACTACTTAATGTGCATGTTACAGCAACATTTAGTGTCCTTTTGTAAATGATGCCCTAAAAGTGCTATTATTACATAACACAAGTTTTTCCCAATGCCCTCATAAAAAATAATAATAATAATAAAAAAAAATGTGTTTTGCCATGTTTTTTTTTCCTGGTAGTGATAGAATCATGGCCCAATAATGGGTCCTGGACTCCTCTCACTATGTATTACATCCTGAACTTATTTTTTCTACCACTGGAGGGCAGGGTTAACACATCCTGGCTGACTGGACAGTGCTGGCAACTGCACTGAAATAACCCAGGGACAAATCAGATCTGATGTGAGAAACTAGAGGACTTGGGTCTCCTGTTAATGCAGCCTTTTCAAGAAACACCACATTTACCCATGAGAAACTGAAAAAAAAAAAAAAAAAGTTACTTACTGCCAGACATCAGATACAAGCCATTGGGATCAACAGCTAGACTTGTTACTGCATCTAAGTGAGCCACCATCGAATGGATCAGTTTTCCTTAAAATAGAAAAACAACAAAAAAAACATTTTTATACAAAATAAAAACTGAGCCCTATTTGGAAAGGCAAAGGCATTTAACGACTGTAATGGATACATATAACTTAGCTGTTGGAAGCGGCAGTTAAATTGTGGTTCTGTGTAGTAGTTTCTTCTTTTTTTTTTTTTTTAAATCATTTCAGCAGTTTTATTTCTATTTTAAAATGTGTTTTACTTCAAAATAGGGCCCTTTGACAAAAACATTTGTCTACTTTTAGTACCACTAGATATTTTAATGCAGGAATACAGTGGATAAGGTAGATATGAGGGGTCCAACTTACATGTGTGCTGTATTACTTTTTTCTATTAAGGCTGTAAGTTGACAGTTTTATTTTTAGATACTTTTGGCATATTGGGTGAACTGGAGATCTTTTAATCTTGCTTCATACAGAGAAAGCCAATTACAACAACAGCTTCTATGTAGGCCCTAATTATCAACTGAAAAGATTAATTCCTGCTGCAGGCCGTTAACACTGCCCATAAAATCTGTTTACAGCCTTTCTACTTTCATTTGTAAAGTGGGCCACCTTTAGCATTGGGATCTGCACATGCATCCCTGAATGGTTGAAGTATTAGGTACCTGTGTTGTTGTCAAAGAACTTGATGTGCCTGTCTTCCTGTGCTGTGATTGTGATGGGAAGCGTTGGGTGGCTCAACACTTTGTTTATCTTACAAGAGGTACCTGCAAAGAAAGATTTATTTATTTATTAAATACTAATTAAATAAATACTCACTGGGATAACCACATTAAGTTGTCACATCTACAGAATAACTTCCAACTCCAAATCGTAAATGTCCTTTTTTTTTTTTTTTTTTTTTTTACTCAGTTGAAGCCCATTTACCCTACTGCAACGCTATACGTTTATTGGGACCTCTCTTTTCCATTCCCTTCACGTGTAACAGGTAATACCCCAGTTTCCTAAGGACTGCAGAGGCAATGGAGAACGATCACACGTGGTTCTAATATATTTTACACATTAAGTGAATGTATAGTTGTGGTAGGAACAACTGGCTCCACCAGAGTCAAAGTGAAAATAAAGTCTGGAACACGTTTAAAAGGCTTTTTGACTGCTCATTTTAGCATTTGCATACCTCTAACATTCTGCAGGCCTAAAGAAAAGCAAACATTAGTCAAATAGGAGCATGCTGGTGATGTAAGAAGGACAATGTGCTACTGCTAACCTTTCAATCTCTGAAATCTAATTAAAACAAATACAAATGGGCTGATGTATCAACAGCCTCCTGTGCTACTTACCAGTGTCTGTACTGGACTCCAGGCTGAGAACCAGCTGCCGTGTCTCCATGTTGAAGATTCCAGTCTGCCCCGTGTTGAATGAGGACACCATGTGAGCTGGGTCACTGCACACCAGGTCCACGGAAGAGGGGATCCCCAACTCTGAAAAGTGAACAGTTTGAGTTGCGGGTGCTCATTTCAGCAATGCAAACTCTCACTTCTTAAAAACACAGAAAAAAAATACATATCTAGAAAATTAACTATTGTAATAACTACCAAAATGTTTACTTTTTGATATTTTAATAATAATATAATATCTTTATTTTTATATAGCGCCTTTCATAGTGGACCACCATCACAAAGCGCTTTACAGAGGTAGGCTGTGAACTGTGCATTATATGCAGAGTCACTTACAATAGAACATTGATTTAACATCTCATCCGCAGGATGGAGCACAAGGAGGTTAAGTGACTTGCTCAGGGTCACACAGTGAGTCAGTCAGTGGAAGGGGTGGGATTTGAACCGGTGACCTTCTGGTTACAAGCCCTGGACTTTAACCACTGGACCACACTGCCTCTTAACATTTCCAAAAAAGAATTACACATACAAAGAGACAGGTGAAAAGTGAATGTTGACAATTAACCAGGGCCGATGGCCCTCCAAAAATAAACTGAAGCAGTTTTGTTTGGCTGTGTCTTTAAAAGAACACCTTCCCATTCTTGAAAAAGTACAGCTATACAAATACCATTTTGTAGCTTATTACCTCTGTTTTCATTAAATACGGTGAGGGCTGGTAAAGTTTCGGCAGCGTTCCATATCCGCACGGTGCCATCTGCAGAACAGGAGAGTAACCGCTGATGGGCCCCGCTATACACCAACCCACACACAGCATCAGTGTGGCCTAAGAGGGCTCCTCGCAGCACAGAGGGGTCTGCAATCAAATCAAAATTTTTACAATTATTGGGACTACAATTCATCGAGGACCAAGAGTATCCTGTAGTGCATTAACAATTCACTCATGGAGAAGTCTATACAAACACCAAGTCACTTAGTCACTTTACACTGCTGATAGTTTTTATCTCTAAACATTACACTAACTGCAGTAAACAAAACAGTATGGTTCAAATTTAGATACTTCCTGATTATGCAAACTCACACATAGCAAATCTTGCGAGATGAGTATGTGCAACTAACATTTAGAAATTGTGTAATTAAATACGATGGGTCAGATATTGAGGTTTTTATGCCAAAATGCAATTTGCACTACAACAAAACTTAAAATAATATTAATTATTAATAAGGAGTATTGCTAAATCAGCAGGGCCCAATTACTAAGTTAAATGTACTAATACACAACTGCCCAAGTAACAACAATGCAAATTATGAACCACCAAAATGTATTCAGTGGCTGATATCTTTTGGGTATAGTTTAAATATGATGTAGTCCCCCGTACCAATACAATGTTACGATGTTTGCAATTTTTTCATTTTGAATTTCTGAGTCGGTTTTAAGGTCCTATCATGTGAATTCATGAGCTGCTCTTCAGTTCTACTTACCTGTAACAGACACCCCGGGGTCCAGAAAGTTAGGTCAGCTCATGTATCTTCCATTGTGGACAAGTTTCCATATGTTTTCTTTTGTTTTGCTGGCATTACACGACTCTGCACTAGATGGTGATGGTGCTTACTAACAAAGGCACTTTGCTGATCTAGCTTAACTTACATACAGTAGGTTTACATCAGGCAATTGAACAGAAGAGCAGCTCCTGACCAATTTTTTTTTTTTTTTTTTTTTTTTTTTTTTAAACACAGTATTTGAATAAATTGCCAGAGACAACCACTTAAAATGATTGGACACATCATAAAAAGTTAAGTAGACAGAAAAGAAAAAAAATAGATTATAAAACTGTATTTTTTGTTTTTAAAATCTCTTATTTATTTATTTATGAGGAGAAAATGCAGAACTACGAACCATAGGAGTCATAGGGGTCAATGTTAGGGTTTGGAGTATTCCAGCTCTGGATTGTCCCATCAATACCACCACTAAAACACTGCTCTCCACTGGTGCTCATTACTACACACAGCACCGAGCCTCTGGAAAAAGCAAAAAGAAGAAAACAGCAATCAGTAAAAAAAAAAAAAAAAAAATGTTTAACAGAACTTGAACAGCAAATCTTAAAATGAGTATCATGTTACTTTTTCACCTCGGCAGGTTCAAAGCATGTCACTTATTAGGGGAGCAGCTGATTGGTTAATGACATGAAATAAAGCACTGAATGGGTGGGGCCAATTTCACTCCCCAGACGAGATTACCAAGGAAGTCCAAGACTACCAGAAATAAAGATTTGCAAACTTTCTTTTAACCTATCAATATACCACATACTGTTTTTTTTTTTTTTTTTTAAATAAAAAAAACATGTTTAATGTAACATGCTTCTTTCAGAAGACATAGAAAGCACTAGAAAACTTTATTTTTAAATGATATTCAAAAAAATACACAAATATTACTACTTTTATAAAAAAAAAGGTAAGATGTAGTAACCTCAATTTAGTAACTTACTGAAATGCAGTCATTCAATTGCAACTAATTTTCTCTTTCCACACAGATAAACAAAGAAACGAGCCTGTGTGGAAATGTTGACTGCATCAATACAATTAGCCCCTTTTAATATACAATATAACTTAACCATGAATTGATTTACTACGTACCTATGAGCCCTAAATGTATAAATAGGTTCCACATCTAGAGAGGCACTCCTGAGAAAGAACACAGGATTGAAAAAAAAAATGTTAATACATTTCCCAGCAATAGCACAATGATGAAGTGGTGCCAGGACATGCAGAAGACCTGTACAAATAAAAATGCATTTTACAATATTGAACATACACCTCTGTATTTATTTCAATATTATCTCCATTATATATAGTATGACTAGGCTGAATACAGTACAAATATATGTCCATGCTTTTCAATCTACATTACTTAATACATAAAGTGGCAGAAGAACTCACAATTTTGGTGGTGTTTTTTTTGGGTTTTTTTTGTAAATGCAAATATTTTAACATTTCATGTTTACCAGAACTAAAAATAAAATTACAAATAAATAAATAAAAATAAAATAAAAATAAAGACTATTGGGAGATTCAAATCACAGAAAAAATATTAATATGGTTTACTGTGCATTTAACATCCCATCATTGTTATATACACCTCTACTCTCAAGTAATGACTGATTTGCTGTTAAGCACAGCTTCTTACTTTTTCGTCGGGGCGGTTTTCTGCAAGTTCCACATCTTGAGCGTGTGGTCTTCTGACGCCGTTATTACGACTGGTTCAACAGGGTGGAAGGCGAGACCCCGAATTCCATCAAAGTGACTCCGTAATGTGAATTTGGGGTTCCACGTCTTCCTCAGTGCATCTTTATTGTTGCTAATCTAGAAACAAACATCACTCATTTTTATGCAGCTTTGTTAAGTTCAGTGACTTCCAAGTTTCATTGCCCTGCGCTGCATATTTTTTTTCCCCACCCAAGGTCAAAGTGGCTTTATAAAAATCTGTCCGTACGTGCACTAATGGTTTCTTGTCAAAATGTTTTTAAAGAATTGTACTATTTTTTTATTTGTTTATAGAGTTTTCAAATAGTATCAGAATTCCATATTATATATATATATATATATATATACACACACACACACACAGTGCCTTGCAAAAGTATTCAGACCCCTGACCAATTCTCTCATATTACTGAATTACAAATGGTACACTGAAATTTCGTTCTGTTTGATATTTTACTTTAAAACACTGAAACTCAAAATCAATTATTGTAAGGTGACATTGGTTTTATGTTGGGAAATATTTTTAAGAAAAATAAAAAAACTGAAATATCTTGCTTGCTTAAGTATTCAACCCCACACATTAATATTTGGTAGAGCCACCTTTCGCTGCAATAACAGCTTTAAGTCTTTTTGGGGTAAGTATGTACCAGCTTTGCACACAGTGTCGGAGTGATTTTGGCCCATTCTTCTTGGCAGATTTGCTCCAGGTTGTTCAGGTTGGTTGGGCGACGCTTGTGGACCGCAATTTTCAAATAGTGCCACAGATTCTCAATGGGATTGAGATCAGGACTTTGACTGGGCCACTGTAGGACATTCACCTTTTTTTTGTTCTTGAGCCACTCCAATGTTGCTTTGGCCTTGTGCTTGGGATCATTGTCCTGCTGAAAGGTGAATTTCCTCCCAAGCTTCAGTTTTTTTTAGCGGACTGAAGCAGGTTCTCTTGCAGTATTTCCTGTATTTTGCTCCATCCATTCTTCCTTCAGTTTTAACAAGATGCCCAGTCCCTGCTGATGAGAAGCATCCCCACAGCATGATGCTGCCACCACCATACTTCACTGTAGGGATGGTGTGTCTTGAGGCATGGGCAGTGTTAGGTTTGCGCCACACATAGCGCTTTGAGTT
Organism: Huso huso; assembly: GCA_036884735.1. NCBI lineage: Eukaryota > Metazoa > Chordata > Actinopteri > Acipenseriformes > Acipenseridae > Huso > Huso huso. Next base: position 37,986,468 of record CM072667.1, read on the forward strand.
TTGGCCAAAAAGCTCTATCTTGGTCTCATCTGACCACAAAACCTTTTCCCACATCACAGCTGGGTCACTCTCATGCTTTCTGGCAAACTCAGACGATCTTTCAGATGGTACTTTTTTTTGAGTAACGGCTTCTTTCTTGCCACCCTCCCATACAGGCCAGTGTTATGCAGAGCTCTTGATATGGTTGACTGGTGCACCATTACTCCACCCCAGCCACTGAACTCTGTAGCTCCTTCAAAGTGATTGTTGGCCTCTCTGTGGCTTCTCTCACAAGTCTCCTTCTTGTTTGGCTGAGTTTTGAGGGACGGCCTTTTCTTGGCAGTACCTGGGTGGTGTGATGCAGCTTCCACTTCCTGATTATTGATCCAACTGTGCTCACTGGGGTATCCAAACACTTGGATATTATTTTGTACCCTTTCCCTAATCTATGCATTTGTACTACTTTATCTCTAACTTCTGTAGAATGCTCTTTGGTCTTCATTTTCCTTCAGATTCACAGCCTGACCAATGATCCTTCAATAGTGGGGTTTTTATCCAGAAAATGTGACAGCAACTTTAATGGTTCACAGGTGGAGGCCAATGGTAAGGTAATTGTGTCCTTGTTAGGGCAATTTCTTTCATCGGTGTAAACTGGGAGCTTCCACAGCACAGGGGTTGAATACTTATGCAAGCAAGATATTTCAGTTTTTTATTTTTCTTAAAAATATTTCCCAACATAAAACCAATGTCACCTTACAATAATTGATTTTGAGTTTCAGTGTTTTAAAATAAAAAAATCAAACAGATCAAAACTTCAATGTACCATTTGTAATTCAGTAATATGAGAGAATTGGTCAGGGGTCTGAATACTTTTGCAAGGCACTGTATATATATATATATATATATATATATATATATATATATATATATATATATATATATTACACACACACATAATGTTTTTTGGGATATACACACAAGGTTTAAATGATTAAGAAGAAATTTATTTCAAGATGTTTAAGACAAGTAAACTTGTTTCTCTTTACTCCAATGGGGGAGCGATTTGTAACAGTATTTTGTGGGTTTCTTACAAATAAATGACGACAACGAAGAACTAAGTGTATTGCATGACTCAGAATACTGTATGACTCATGCTGCATACCCACACAGTAATATTGTTACATGACACTTGCAATAAATGCAGCAGCCACTGAGTGCTCACTTGATGGCCTGAAGTACTGAACATAGGGTCTTCCATAGGTATTCCGTGAAACCTTGTTTTGTATTTTTGTAACGGCTGTGTAGGTACTGTTTGACAAGTGGAGTGTGGAGGTCAATAGATGTCAGCAACAAGCTGATCCGCTACATCCCCAGGCTGTGAGTGCAAATCCCTGCTTTGCTCACAAGGGCTGGGATATGTCATTCTCCTGCAATTACCACCCAACCACCACTGGATTTCAATATATTTTGACCTTTGTTGAAAATATAGTTTGTTTGAAAGCTTATCCGAGACACATTTGTTAAAACCATAACATACAAGTAGACTGTTTTAGCAAATACCGTCATTAGCCTAAATTGTCTATTTGACTTGGTTTTCCTGTAGTTAATGAGCACAATGATGTAATACCCACTACACTGTTAACCAAAGTGCTTTACAGGCATGGGATATTGACACACACACACACACACACACACACACACACACACTATACACACACTAGTTACTTACATCATAGGTGAGTGAATCTGCCTCATTGGCGACTGTAAGGCCTGCAAGTTCTCCCAGCCCCAGCTCACTCTCCATAGCCTCATCTGTGCCCATGATGAAAGACTTCCCTGACGTTGGAGGAAATGTCAAGGCCTCCACTGCAAAAAATACACAATAAAACATTTTCACAAAAAATGGTTCAACTGCTGTGCACTAAACAGTTACGTAAAAATACTCTAGAGTACATTTACAAAACATATCCTTCAGCTGGATCGCTATACAGAGTTATCATAAGTAAATAGATATAGGCAATATGTACACTGGGTATTCTTTGGGATTCCATGGTGTTGACATACAGTTTTCCATACTGTATGTGTCACTGCCTGTGGTAAATCTAATTTGTGTTGAGCAGCAGTATGCTAAAACATAGTTCATATTCAAGACAAATGGTAGTAACCTACCGGCACCAGAGGTTTGACTAATGACTATTAGTAACAACCTGGCACAACCATCTATGTACCTGGTGCAAGAGCAATATTTTATACAATAAATACAGATTTCCACAAAGAAATTACTTTGGCAAAGAATTAGTGTACAGGTAAACGGCCTCTATTTACCTATACATAAAATGATGGAAGGCAGCATAATTGACTAATTGTGCAAGAAAAAGTAATTATAATGTAATTTAACCACCAATAACTTTAAACACTCAATCATAAGCGTTGAGGTAAAAGTCAAAATGTTTTGGCTACTGCCTTCATCAATTACAATGATAATGATGATGCCAGCAATCAAACTCATTCACAATCATTTTCATTATATTGTACTCATCTGAGTGTTGCCCCTGGTAACAGACTGTTGAAGTATCTCACAAACAGCGCACATTCCCTGCTGTCGGTAAAGAAGCCTACCTTCGTCCGTCCTGTTTGTTTCATGTTCATTGAGCCGTGCCACGCTGGGTCGTGATGGGGGGGTCACTGAGGGCTGCACTGAGGGAAGGTCTTCCGCGTCTCTCAGGTTCGCCAACATGTCTTGTAGCTTTGACCTGTTGGGCCCTATTCAGGGAGGGCGAGATAATGCATATATTATACTGCGATATAAAACATGTTGATTTTATTGGTAAAATACAGTACGACACTGAAAATGGTTCAGCACACCTGACAGGAAAAGGAAAAAAAGGAAAATGGTAGTCACATTTAAGGCCTAGGTGGAGCAGTATTGCTGTTGGGTGGTCTCAGGTTAGTACTCATAAAACGACACAATTCTCTGAGCTCTTTTATAAGCAAATAGGGAACAGGATTTGATTGGCAGTATTTTTCCATTAATACCAAAAAGTCCAGAATTAATGTTGGAAGAAATTTAAAAAAAAGGAAATAAAAGCAAAAAAGCTGAGAAATAGATGGTTCTAGTGAAAAAACGTGGGAAAAGAAAATATTAAAATACACAATGGGAACAAAGAAAAGTTAAATTATATAGATTTTGGAAATGGCAAAAAAAATTGGTAAGAATGGAATCAAAAGAGCAAGCTTTTGCTGTTATTGCAATACACAATACAGTACATATTATACAGATAAACATATTTAGACAGGATATTGTGGGACAAAAACCCACATGAAAAGACAACTAAATACAGGTACATTTGCAGCACTTTGTACTAAACTCCTGTCTATTTAAGATTTTTAAAAACTCTTATTTCTATACATTAAAAAATATTGTTTTGTTACACATTGAACAGTGTATTGGGGTTTCAATTCCAACTGATATACTTGATATTTAAAGTTACAATTTGTATTTGTTTCAAAATCTCTATGCAAATACAATAAAAAGTATTGTTGTAATACCATCACTCAAATGCTGCAAATTTCAAATACTGTACCTGTTTTTTTCCCCCAAGTAAAAACAATGACAAAAGTGAAAAAAAAACAGCAGAAAGATAAATCAATATTTGGAATGGTATGCTGATAGCTCAGCTGGAAAATGACACAGCAATGATACTATTTGGTACATTGACCAATATCAGACAGGCTGGTAAATAAAGGAAATGAGCCAGTGAGAGAAAATAAAGTTTGAAGGACACAGGAGTGTGGTAAAAGGCCACGTCAAACTAAAAGAAGGGAATTTAAATAAATAGTGATTGGGGAGGGCGAGAGAGGTGTTGAAGGAGCAGTAAAAGAAGAGGTGGGAAGGACAGAGGTAGTGCTTTTTTTGTTTTGTTTATAGGTTTGGCAGTGCCACCCGTCTTGACTTACTCTTCACCCCCTTTTTCCCCTTGCGTTCCTTTTTGTACTGCTCCTTGAGTTTGGTTATTAAACCTTGGTCCACATCCCAGCCTTCAGGTATGGGACACTGGCCATCCTTCTCTAAACAGGGAGACAAACGAAAAGCAGCCTTTTCAGTACAAATCCTTCTTTCACATTCTGAGGGTTTAGATAGAAAATGACACTGATTC